>JANAVB010034863.1:0-12348 GCA_029216955.1 Iris pallida | reverse complement strand
GAGAGCGACAGCGCATGCCATGATCTGATCTCACTCAGTGCCTGTCGTAACATGTCATGGTCTAGGGAGTTGTAATAACAACTCCGCAGCTAAGGGTACGTCATCTAGAACTAAGCCAAGTATGTAGTCCTAGTGTCGATGTCCACATCGACCATACCCGGGAAATCCCGGACTCCACTAATCAAGTCTACGCTAACAAGAATAATAATGTATATGTAAAGACAGTAGATACAAGGCAAGGTATACTTGCCTTCAATCCCGCTATGTGCCAACAGAGCTCCGGTCTCTCCTGTCGCAACCACACCGTCCAAGAGACCTACAATTCCACAACCAAGGCTCAAGATACGCTACAAAGACATCATAACCACGCTAACAACCACACAAAGTAGAGAGTACGTTGGTACAAGCGTAAGATTATATGTACACAAATTCTCTTCTATACATAAAATACAAGTACATCTAGAGCATATGTATATACAGGTATAGAAATTATACCAACTAGTCCTAGGTATACATAGAGCATAATTATATAAAAAGTAGTATTTACCAATTATTTATAAGAACGTAATGAGAACAAAGGATATAAAATATGTGGAAAAAGGGGTATATCCATTTGAAAGTATGGTGTATATCCTTATATCTATATGGTCATAATGTAACAAGGAGTATATATATGAAAAGTATATACATGATATATACACTTGATATACGAAAAAGTGTGCGTATATATATATATATATATTCATATTCATATATACAATGAGGCTAAGAGTACAGATATATATTTTCATATATATATATGTGTGTACAAAAGGCAAGGTATATATTTATATATATATATATACTCGTAATGAGGCAAAGTATTTATATATTTTGTGCATATACAAGTATATACATATATACATATTTGTACCTAGAGACAAAAATATATCTTTTTATTTATATAAAAGTTCATAACATATATTTGGAGGAGTATATATATATTATGTATACATATATAAAGAAGCATTTATACATATATATTTGTAGGTTGGAGCATGATATACATATTTGATATATGGAAGTATATGCCATTCACCATGGGAATAAGTGTGAGTATATATGTACATATATTTATAGAAAAATATATATACACCTATGTACATAGAGACAAAGTATATAATTTCATTTATATAAAAAGTATGTACATATACATATACATATATATGTGAAAGAGCATTTATACTTGGAAAAGTGTATAATATATACTTATACATATATCTATGGAAAAATATATAAAGAGTGTGTACACAAAGAACATGTGTATATGGGAAGTATTTATATATACTAACAACATTATTTTCCATAATTATATGCATGTATTCTCATAATAAATTTAGGAGACAATCTCTCCATTACATGTACCCAAGAAAATTCCTACAACATAATGAAAACATCCAATTTCTCACAACCCCATTATGAATATATACATTAACATATATCTAACATTTAATTACACTCATTTATATATATATAAGAAGATATATATATATACTATATATGAAGAAATGAAGAAGGACGAGAGGGGTACCTAGAAGATGGAGGAGGGTGGTGGTGCTTGTGGTCGGCCTAGGTGGGGGTGCTGCTGTCGGCCTGGAGGAGGGGGTGCTGAGCTGTGGTGGAGGTGGAGGGAGAGGAGGTTGTGGTGGTGGTGAAGTGAGTGAGGATGAAGGAGAAGTGGTTTCGGTTTTGTAGGGAAGAGTGTGAGAGTGAGAGAGAGAGATGATGAAAAGAAAGAAGAAGAGGGGAAAGAGAGGACCGAATGGGAGAGGAGAGGCTGCTCCTGTCGGGTGAGGGAGAGGTGAGGAAGAGGAGAGTATGGTGGTGGTGGTGTGTTTAAAATATGGAGAGAGAAGGATGATGGTGATGGAAGTGTTTTGAATTAAAGAAGAGAGAGAGAGTGATGGTGACATGTACATATAGAGAGGAGGGGTGGCTTGTTCAACTGTAAGGGAGGGAAGGAATTGGTTTAGGAGAGAGAAAAGAGAGAGTATGTGATAGTGATGGGTGATGGTGATGTGTGTGTGTTATTTGTTTAAGGAAATGAGAGGGTGTAATGGTGATGTGTGTGTTTGGTGTTTGGTATTTTGTAGGATTATATGATGTTGTGTGTGTGTGTTTGTATGATGTAGGGGAGTTACCATGGTGCTTGGGTTGAGTCCCGATGGGTCGGGTTGGGTCACAATTGGGTTTAATTGGATCCCGATAATTAAATGACCTAAATTAGCCATTTAATATCTTTGATAAATAAATAGTACACGGGAACTAAATTGGATGGGACACAAGTGGCACGCGTGTAGTAGACTCAAAATGGTCCGCGTCCATAACTTGGGTCGACCAGTTTGGGTCAAATTGGCGTCTCCAATACAAGTTGGAATTAAATGTGACTCGGTGGGGTAAATCGGGATTGGGTCAATTGTCCAGAAAGTTGTGAGATAAAAATAAAGCACAAGAGAGTGTGTCTGAGTGGGACACGAAGGTCATGGGTGTAGAGCGTCTCGAGTAGATCGTGCATGACAAGTTGGTCTGGAGAAAATGACCAGCCTTGTGCTCCTAATTTAAAAGTCACGGTAACGTGTCGATAATAATCAAAAATAAAAGTGGAAAATTATTAATAACATAGAAAATCATAATTAATCATATTAAATTTCTAATTAAATACAATTACTCTAATTAATTCTAATTAAATCTAATTAAATTTCAGAGAGCTTACAACCTATCCACCTTAGAGAATTTCGTCCTCGAAATTTAAACATATACTATAGCAGCAAATTAGAAATAACTGAACATAAATGCACGCATACCTAGCCCCATGAAGAGATGGGGAAAACACTCGCGTATCGCATCTTCGTGCTCCCAAGTCGATTCGCCTGGTGCATGATGCCTCCAAGCGACACGAACTAGCGGGATGGTCTGACCCCGCAGAACCTTCTCTCTCCGGTCCAAGATCTCCACTGGCTGCTCCTCATAAGATAATTTTGGCCCGAC
Organism: Iris pallida; assembly: GCA_029216955.1. Lineage (NCBI taxonomy): Eukaryota > Viridiplantae > Streptophyta > Magnoliopsida > Asparagales > Iridaceae > Iris > Iris pallida. Next base: position 9,321 of record JANAVB010034863.1, on the reverse strand, counting down.
AGTGATCTCTGAATGGTCCAGGACGTGGCTAGGATCTGGCACATACCTCCTCAGCTGAGATACGTGGAACACATCATGAACACCCTCCAACGACTGCGGCAATACTAACCGGTAGGCAACCTGTCCAATCCGCTCAAGCACATCAAAGGGTCCAATGTACCTTGGACTCAGCTTCCCTCTTCTTCCAAACCTGATGGTACCTCTGGTGGGTGAGGTCCTCAGGAAGACATGGTCTCCCTCCCTGAACTGCAGCGGTCGTCGGTGTGTATCAGCCCAGTGCTTCTGCCTGTCTTGAGCTGCTCTCAAGTGCCCCTGGATCTGCTTCACCTTCTCTACTGTACGAACCACCAACTTTGGTCCGAGTATCTGCCTCTCGCCCACCCCACTCCAACAGACTGGAGAACAGTACTTCCTACCATACAACGCTTTGAAAGGGGCCATCTGGATACTGGTCTGATAGCTGTTGTTATATGAGAACTCCACCAGGTGCAAGTGGTCCTCCCATGATCCCCAAAAATCTAACATTCACGCCTTCAACATGTCCTCCAGCGTCTGAATGGTGCGCTCGGACTGGCCATCTGTCTGCGGATGGTACGATGTACTAAACTTCAGTTGAGTACCAAGGCTCTCCTGTAGGCTCCGCCAGAAGTACGATGTGAATCTCGAATCTCGGTCAGATACTATACTAACCGGTACTCCATGAAGTCACACAATCTGCCTCATATACATATCTGCTAGGGCTTCTGTAGACTGTCCCACTCTGAAAGTTAGGAAGTGAGCTGACTTGGTGAGTCTGTCCACTACCACCCAAACTGTATCATGTCCACTCGGGCTCCTCGGCAACCCTGTAACGAAGTCCATCGTGATATGCTCCCATTTCCACTCCGGTATGGGAAGTGGTTGGAGCAGTCCTGCGGACCTCTGGTGCTCAGCCTTGACTTGCTGACACACCAAGCACCTGGCTACAAAGCGGGCTATCTCTCGCTTCATTCCATGCCACCAATAATGCTGCCTCAGGTCTCTGTACATCTTCGTACCTCCTAGATGAATGGAATATGCTGAACCGTGCGCCTCCGTCATCAGCTCCTGACGAAGCTCTCCATTGGGAACATAGAGGCGATCTCCACACCTCAGAGTCCCATCCTCATGAATGCATAATCCGGTCTGCATACCGACTTCTGTCCTCTGTCGAAGTCGCTGGAATCTGGCATCTGTCGGCAGTGCGGCTCTGATCCTCTCTACCAATGAAGACTGCACCTGTAGGCTAGCCAACTGGCCATCTGCTCCTGGTAGTACCACCTCGATCCCCAACTCTCGTAGCTTTTCTAGAAGATGGGGCTGAGTCGTCAACATGTACGCCATAGGCCTCCTGCTCAAGGCATCTGCTACGACATTCGCCTTCCCTGGATGGTACTGTAGCTCGATCTCGAAGTCTTTATTAGCTCCAACCACCGTCTCTGCCTCAGATTCAGCTCCTTCTGAGTGTAGACGTACTTTAAGCTCTTATGGTCCGTGAATATCTCTACCCTCTCACCATATAAGTAGTGTCTCCAAAGCTTCAGGGCAAAGATAACCGCGACAAGCTCTAAGTCATGGGTTGGATAATTCTTCTCATGAACCTTCAGCTGTCTCGAAGCATATGCTACAACCTTCCCGTTCTGCATCAAAACGCATCCCAATCCCTTTCCGGATGCGTCGCTGTAGATCATAAACCCTCATGGTCCGGATGGTATAGTCAGAATAGGTGCTGTGGTAAGGCGCTTCTTCAGTTCATCAAACGCCACCTGGCACTCCTCTGTCCAGATAAACTCCTGCTCCTTCCGGGTCAAACGGGTCATTGGCTCAGCGATCCTCGCGAAGTTCTCTACGAACCTCCGGTAATATCCGGCAAGCCCAAGAAAGCTTCTTACCTACAAGATATTGGTAGGGGTCGGCCATGTCTCTACGGACGAGATCTTCGCTGGGTCCATAGATATACCCTCTCCTGAGATGACGTGTCCGAGAAAAGAGACACTGTCTAGAAAGAACTCGCACTTGCTCAGCTTGGGATAGAGTCTCTCGCTCCTCAACGTCTCCAATACAATCCGCAAATGCCTCTCGTGCTCCTCGTGGCTCTTCGAGTACACCAATATATCATCGATGAAAATGACCACGAGCTGATCCAAATACTGGTGAAATACTCTGTTCATCAGATTCATGAACACAGCAGGCGCATTGGTCAAACCAAAAGGCATCACCAGAAACTCGTAGTGACCATAACGAGTCCTGAAGGCTGTCTTTGGTATGTCCTCCTTCTGTACCTTCACTTGATGGTACCCCGATCTCAAGTCAATCTTCGAAAACACTCTGGCTCTAGTCAGCTGGTCAAACAGGTCGTCGATCCGAGGCAAGGGGTACTTGTTCTTGATGGTCAGCACATTCAGGGCTCTGTAATCAATGTACATTCGGACAGTCCCATCCTTCTTTGGCACAAATAAAACTGGGGCTCCCCAAGGTGAAGCACTCGGCCGAATGAATCCTATAGTCTACAACTCCTCCAGCTGAAGCTTCAACTCATCTAGCTCATTCTTCGCCAACCGGTACACATTAGAAGAGACCGGTGCTGCTCCTGGTACTAGCTCGATGGAAAACTCCACTTGTCTGTCAGGTGGAAGACCTGGCAGCTCCTCTGAAAAGACGTCTATAAACTCTACAACAATCGCCGATGGTGCTGCCTCCATCGCCATGTAGACACCGACGGACCGGCCTACTCGTCTCTCTACGGTCCCTCTCATGAACTCAAACTCGAGACGATCTGGCGGTCTGAAGATGACGCTCCCCCTCCGGCACTCCAAGACGGCATGATACTGGCTTAACCAGTCCATCCCTAAAACAACGTCAAAGTTTGGCATAGAAAATACCAAAAATCGAGCTCTTATCTTCCTCCCACATACAACCACAGAGCACGTCCTGTACATGCTAGTGACTGGGACGATCCCTCCACCCGTAAGAATCCTCCAACTCTTGGGTAAGGGCGAGGTGGCTACTTTGTGCATAGCAACGAAACTACTAGATATGAAAGACATAGTGGCTCCGGAATCGAACAGTGCAACAGCAGGCAAGGATGCAACTAAGATAGTACCTGTGATCGCCACTCTCTCTGGCTCCTCCTGCTCTGGTGCCATAGCAAAGATTTGCCCTCTCCTTTGAGCCTCTGTCTGCTGACGGTACTGCGTCTCCTGTGGGGGCAGTGATTCCCGCTGATATCCTGGTGCTCGCTGGACTACAGTCGCCTGTGCTGGTGGCCTGGGTCCTGGAGGAGCTGGCCTGGGGGCCAACTGCTGAGCTCTGTCATTGCGCTGTAGGCAATCCACGGCCTGATGCTGTCCCGATCCACACCTCAGGCACTGGTTGAGCCTCTTCCTGCACTCCCTTTAAAAGTGTCCCCTCTTGCCACAGTGGTGACAAGTCGGAAGCTCCCTCTGCTGGTACGGTACGGCTCTCTCTGCTGGTGGGTCCCCGAGCGTCTGGTCGGGCCTCCAGTCTGAACTCTGGCTGGTGCAGCTGTCTGAGTAGGGCGCCTCGCGCTCAACGGATCCCGGTTGATAGCTTCCTGGACTCTGGCCTCGGCTAGCACCTCCTCGTAGGTAGTCCTCGACTGTGCGCTCGTATACCTCTGAAGCTCCTTCGTCTGGCCATAATGGAACCTTCGGGCCTTCTCCCTCTCATCGGGTAGCAGTAGTGTGCCGAACCGGCTGAGACGACTTAACTCTGCATCATACTCGTCTACGGTCATGTTCTCCTGCTTGAGGTGGAGGAACTGATCGTAGAGAGCATCTCGGACGGTAGCTGGAAAGCACTTTGCCTCAAAGTACTCCAGAAACTGCTCCCAAGTCTTGTTTTTGCCGACTTCACGCTCCTTCGATTCCCACCAATGATGGGCATTCCCCTTCATCTGAGTCCTCACGGCAGTCATCCACAAGTCAGCAGGTAGCTGCGAAGCCTCCAAGTTCTTCTGTGTACTGGCTATCCAGTCTGATATCTCCTCCGGGCTCTTGTTCCCCTTGAAGGACTTTGGGTTCATCTAACAGTACCTCCAAACGGTGCCCACCTGCTGGACTGGTGCTGGGGCTGGTGGTGGCGCCGGTGCTGGTATCGTCATCCTCTCCAAGGCAGTCATCAGAGTCTGCCTCATGGCCTCCGTCTGCTGCCACTGCTGCTGCATCATCATCTGGAAGAACTGGAATATCTGGAGCTGTCCCTCCGTCTGTGGCATCTGTGGCGGGATAGGTGCATACGGCATCTGCTGCGGGTATGCTCCCTGCGGCATCTGGAGAGGATGGGGTGCATAGGGCACCTGCTGCTGGTACGCTCCCTGCGGCATCTGGGGAGGATGGGGTGCATAGGGCACCTGCTGCTGGTACGCTCCCTGCGACATCTGGGAAGGGAAAGGAGGTGGTGGTGGCAAAGGGTTCTCCTACTGACGCATCGGCGTCTGTGATGTCTGGCCTTCCTGGTGCATGGACGCCGGCTGCGGTGCAAACCCAGCATGGATGGATGGAGTCATCGGGATGGCCTGAACTCGTCCGGAAGTCTGAGTGTCCGTAGGATCTGGAGTCCTATCATCGCTGGACGAGGTGTCGGATGCCTGGGCAACGCCATAAGTCGCGCGTCCATCGTACAAATGCATCTCTCTGAAAGAGCCAAAACTTCCATAAGATAGGTGCAAAAAACAAGCAGGATGCTAAATTTCAATCTTAAGATTTAAGAAGCAGAAGTCAAGACGATAATCAAATTATGGATAAGATCCTACATTTCATAGTTCTAATTGCAGGCTCGCGTCGGTTTTACCCTAAGCGATGAACAGAGACCTGCATGGGCCACCACTAAAACCATGTCACGCCCCACTCCCAAATGTATGAAATTAGGGCCTAACCTGGCCAGCTAATACGACCTAGAGTGAGCTACCCAATTTAATGGACTCACTTAGGTGTACTACACTGTAAAAGTAACTAACCAAACACAGGCAATATCTAAATCTCATCCACAAATAACATAGAAAGAAAGTGCTGAATATAAACACAGAGTAGTCTGAATATCCAAATACAACTGAAAGGAAATACAGGTCTGGTGGAAACAATCCTACGGTACATTAAAATAAAAGTACATGAATGGAAGATAACTAGCTAAGAGTATCAGCTAACTAGATATGAAACTCTCAGCCCAAGTAGCAGCATACCGAGGTCAAGGGAACTCCTCGGGGTAGACCTCGTAGTCCTCGCCAAAGTCTTCCGTCTCAGCTCCGGCACCGTATATCGTCGAGTATGTGTGCTCGTCGGGATCTGGAAAAGAACCAGGTCCTCAGGGGACATAGCAAGATACAAATAGGGACATGCCATAAAGTAAATACTGATCTAACATAAGGAGAAACGCTAACCAGTCTAAGTGAATGCATACAAAGACAACTTTGGAACGTATGGGTAGGTGAAAATAATGTTGTCGAAGCACAGGCCGACGTCGGATCACGAGCCGAAGGATTTGCGTCGGAACACGGGCCGAGCATCGGATCACGAGCCAATTAGCTCAATACTAGCGTCCTTCCGACCGAACCTAGCGCGCAGCTAGTGGTCGCTGCCGGAGATGTACCTACTAGTAAGGGCCCATGCCAACAACGGCCATCCCTGAGGCTAACATAAAATAATGTAACTGTCTGTCCCATACGTCTACTGGTTGTCTTTCCCGCCCAGAGATGTGCAAGTCGCATCCACGACCCAAACATCTACTCTTTATGAAGAGTCAACTATCTAAGACCATCACTACCCTATATGTGCCGTCACACGAGCCACTCGCACTGATGGCCAGTCGAGAGCGACAGCGCGTGCCATGATCTGATCTCACTCAGTGCCTGTCGTAACACGTGTCATGGTCTAGGGAGTTGTAACAACAACTCCGCAGCTAAGGGTACGTCATCTAGAACTAAGCCAAGTAGGTAGTCCTAGTGTCGATGTCCGCATCGACCATACCCGGGGAATCTCGGACTCTACTAATCAAGTCTACGCTAACAAGAATATAATAATATATATGTAAAGACTGTAGATGCAAGGCAAGGTATACTTGCCTTCAATCCCGCTATGTGCCAACAGAGATCCGGTCTCTCCTGTCGCAACCACGCCGTCCAAGAGACCTACAATTCCACAACCAAGGCTCAAGATACGCTACAAAGACATCATAACCACGCTAACAACCACACAAAGTAGAGAGTACGTTGGTACAAGCGTAGAGATTATATGTACACAAATTCACTTCTATACATAAAACACAAGTACACCTAGAGCATATGTATATACAGGTATAGAAATTATACCAACTAGTCCTAGGTATACATAGAGCATAATTATATAAAAAGTAGTATTTACCAATTATTTTACAAGAACGTAATGAAAACAAAGGATATAAAATATGTGAAAAAAGGGGTATATCCATTTGAAAGTATTGGTGTATATCCTTATATATCTATATGGTCATAATATAACAAGGAGTATATATATATGAAAAGTATATACATGTATATATACACTTGATATACGGAAAAAGTGTGCGTATATATATATTCATATATACATAATGAGGCTAAGAGTACATATATATATTTTCATATATATATATATGTGTGTACAAAAGGCAAGGTATATATTTATATATATATATACTCGTAATGAGGCAAAGTATTTATATATTTTGTGCATATACAAGTATATACATTTATATACATATTTGTACCTAGAGACAAAAATATATCTTTTTATTTATATAAAAGTGCATACACATATATATTTGGAGGAGTATATATATATTATGTATACATATATTTGGAGGAGTATATATATATATATTATGTATACATATATATAAAGAAGCATTTATACATATATATTTGCAGGTTGGAGCATGGTATACATATTTGATATATGGAAGAGTATGTGCCATTCACCATGGAAATAAGTGTGAGTATATATGTACATATATTTATAGAAAAATATATATATATACACCTATGTACATAGAGACAAAGTATATAATTTCATTTATATAAAAAGTATGTACATATACATATACATATATATGTGTAAGAGCATTTATACTTGGAAAAGTGTATAAATATATACTTATACATATATCTATGGAAAAATATATAAAGAGTGTGTACACAAAGAACATGTGTATATGGAAAGTATATATATATACTAACAACATTATTTTCCATAATTATATGCATGTATTCTCATAATAAATTTAGGAGACAATCTCTCCATTACATGTACCCAAGAAAATTCCTACAACATAATGAAAACATCCAATTCCTCACAACCCCATTATGAAATATACACATTAACATATATCTAACATTTAATTACACTCATTTATATATATATAAGAAGATTTTATATATATATACATATATATGAAGAAATGAAGAAGGAAGAGAGGAGAGTACCTAGAAGAGATGGAGGAGGGGGTGGTGGTGCTTGTGGTCGGCCTAGGTGGGGGTGCTGCTGTCGGCCTGAAGTGGGGGGCTGAGCTGTGGTGGAGGTTGTAATGACCTGCTCCGCCCTAGCGGAACGCCGATTCAAACGGCAAGTGCAACGACTCAAAAACGAGCCGTCGACCCGAAGAGTTGCTTCGACCCGATGAAGTATCGATGCGAATCGATACAAGACTTGCATTGGCCCGTCAAGATGAATCCAGACTTAGACTTTCAAAGGCACACTCGGAGTATCGCTCGGCCGATGCGAACATCGCTAAGGTGGGTGGCTCCGATGAACCCGTCTGTGCTTAGCCTAGACACATAACAATGCGGACACTATCACGAGAATCGCTAGGCGATAACGTCTTGCATGCTAATAAATGATCCAACGCACCTAGCTAAGGGAATAATCCCAACTTGTATGCTTGTATAGAATATGGAAAGGAACATGGAAAATATGAAAACTCTCGCCCGCGCTCCATGCTCGTGCTACGGCACAAGCCTACGTTTATGCTCCTTATGCGTCCAACAATGAAACAATGAATGGGTTACAACAATGAACGGGAAGACTATCAATATAGTCATTTCGAGTAGTGTATAGCGACATTGAAAGGCTATGGGACCGATGGGTCGCCAAGGCGACTCCCGCACTGGGAGTTGCCTAATGTGTAAAAGAAAATAAATCAACGAATGAATGAATGAATGAATGAATGAATGAATGAATATGTGAATGAATCGATAAACGAATAAACAAGTGAAAGAAAGAAAGAAAAGAAAGAATGAATAAAAGATAAGAAGGAGATGAATGGTTAGCGACAGGTGTGACGGGCACGTGCATCGGGGCTCGCTACCCGTGCTGTACGGACGCCAACCTGGTCGATAACTTATTTTGGCTATGGGCTAGCCTATGACAAGTTAATACGAAATGGTCATGGACAAACGGCACGAGCGAGGGGTGGCGTATGCTGTGTCCGTAGAGAAAGAGATTCCGCGGCATGATCAAAGGAGGGATATGCCGGCCTAGGCGGGATCAAAGTTATGGCTTACGGGCTGCCTGGGTGCGGACTTGGTCACCCGGGGGACGTGAGTGCAGGCATATTTCAAGATACTAACGGGGTGTGTGCCAGTCCATATCCACGTTAGTTGCGAAATACCACGGCTTGGACGTCCAAAATAGCTTGTCATGCCAGCGACCGGTACATATAGATTAGGTAGGCTTTGCTGGTGGCAATCTACGTGCAAGTCTGTGCATTGAAATCAAAGTAGTCTAATGTTGACTGAATTAAGCTCTCCTGAACAGGCTGGAATACAACACACCAAATGATCATGAATACTTGTGCTAATGAATTTAAGAAAACGTCCACGACGCGCTAGGACCCGAGGCAGGAACACGAGCACGGCACTGAATGCGTACACGAATCATGACTTGGTTTACATATGAACTGTTGTCTAACTTGATTTACTTTGAACAGGGGAGGCCGGACGGTAAGTAACGGTAAGTTGTGCATGTATTTCCATGCGACACTATGAAATCGGTAACACGAGATAGGTTATATCATATGCCATGAAAATGACCCTAAGGCAAGATTAGAAAGACAATGAATGATAGATGGTGCACAAAAATAAATAGAACGTGTTCGGTAATGATAGCATTGTGGGCGAGCTAGCTTCCCCACCAGTGCATAACAATATACTGATAACCCCACAGTCTACTTGCAGGAAGCAGGAGATGCCGGCGGGTACGGAGCTTCCATCGAACGTGCTAAGGCGCGGAGCTATCTCTGGGCCTTGGAGCGTTGCAAGGAGCTGGAGCACCA
>JANAVB010034862.1:90000-109382 GCA_029216955.1 Iris pallida | reverse complement strand
AACAAAATTTGATCTATCGAATGCTGTGCATAGTAGACATGACCTCTCAAAACCCTTTCTGGTTGAATCCTGGGAACCCCAAGGGATTGCCCGATAAATCGAGGCAAAGTTACCCCAAAATCTGTCGGAAACAGAGTTTGAATCTAGTTCAAAACCACAACTTAGAAGCCAGATTTTGATCTGTGTGTCGAGATTTTTCAAAAACTAATTGAACACATCTAAAGATAACATAACCACGATTAAAAGGTATTTTGTAGATCTGAATTTTGTTTTCTGTGCGAGAATTAAATCAGTGTTAAAGTTGGGCGAAAAACTGTTTTCAAAAGTGTTAATTTCAGAAAATTTCCAAGATACGACGTACGCCCCGACAAATCGGGCGACGTGGTCGCACATTATACGCATCAAAAGGCGTGTATGGACGTTGCTGACGTATGGGAACTAACGGAACTTAGTTTCGTCGTGTGCACGACGAAATCAACGCGTATCCGTCGAGATACCCCCGTATCGGCATTTTGCAAACTTGTCCATAACTTCGGGTACAGTCGTCGAATCGAGATGAAACTTGTGCCAACAGGTCCGAATCGAAATTTTGGTCATGTGTGCCAAGTTTGGTTCAATTATGAGAAGGTCGAATAGGAACCCATTTTTGGCGGGCCCGCGACCCACTCAAACGGGCAAATTTGTACACAGCTCATCGGAATCCAAAACCGGACATACCATTGAGTTTCTCTCCTCAAACTGAATCCGTAGACATGTAGTTTGACGACTTTAGAGACCATAGACTTTGGTGCACGTTTCGGTGCAAAGCGGGTCCAACGGCGGACATCGTTTTGACCCGAAATTACGATTTTGCCCCTGTTCCAGAATTGGACTTTTGGACAGGCATTTTCTAGGTATATCTTCTTCATCGAGATCATTTTTGAAATTTGTTTCAGCGTTTGGAGTTATCTGTGATTTGTGAGTTTTGGTGCTGACGCTTGGTACTCTTGGATTGCCTTCTCGCACCGCAGGCAAGTATACCTTGCCATAGATTCTGATTGTGCTCATTTATTTTCAGTATATTTTATTATTGCATATTTCTTTCTCTTATTTGTCATTTTTATTAGGCGTCCAAGTCACACTTGGGTGCAAGCGGCTACATTAGTCGTTATATTTATTCATGTCTTTATTTGCAAGTCGACCTTGTGTCAGTTGACTACCCTATGAGTATGTGGAGATATTTTTCATATCTCTATGGCCTTGACACATGTGTATCACGTGATGAGTGAGTTATATTGGACACGGACCTGCGTACTCGACTAGCCATCGATACGTACGGGACGTGCGACGGTTAGGAGGTAACTGCTACTAGGGTGTCGAGTTAGAAGCCGTAGCAGTTGCCAACTGGACAGGCTGTGGATACATCTTAGACATGAGCAGTTGGGGGGAGGGGACAGCTACTAGCAAGGGTCTACTTTATTTTACACACATTTGGGAGATAGTGTCTCGGATGAGCGCTATGTTATCCGGCCGATAGTGTCTCGGATGAGCACTACTTGTTGGCCACTCTTTATTACTTGCTTGCGACAGCCCCTGCGTAGAACGTTGTCCTCTAAAGTGCATCTCACATAGACGGTTAGGAGATCCCGTAGAGTCATAGTTGTATTTTACACATTCAGTTACTTGGCATGTTTTCTGTATCTTGTTACGTCCCACTGAGGACCTAGTGATCTCTCCAGGATTAGACGAGCAGGACTATCCAGAGGAGTACGGTGCAGTATTGGATCCATCATACATCGGTGACGAGGCATCTCCCGCTCATACTTAGTTTTATTCTTTACTATCTGAGACCATGTATTGGACATCTTTTTATCATTCTTTCTTGCTGTTTGAGGAGGTTGGACTCCATTTAGTTGAGACTATTTTCCATAGCTGTTTGGGTGGGAATGTCTACCCGGCTATATTTTGATATCATCATTTATCTTATTTAGTGGACTTATTATATTCTCTGTGTTGAGCTGTGGATAAGATTTAGATATATTATTGTGGCTTATCATGTATACTATTACCTTATGTACCAATACGGGGATTACCATATATTGGTGTATTCATCGTATAGTACAGCTGGCATGTCTACGTACTTAGTCCTACGTATTTTGGGACTGGGGCGTTACAGTCTCGGCGAGCAGCTTCTCCTTCTCCACATCTATCAGGACGGAGAGGTTATTTTGCTGGATGCGCTCTAATTTGGAAAGCCGGTCCAACTCAGCACCGTGGCTTCCAGAATGACGGCCAGGTGATCGTGGCCCTGGTGAATACGGATCAGGTTGATATGAGGCAATGCCAGAGTTCTTGCCGACGCAAAGCTCCCCTTGGCATCCGTCACTGCCGACACCCCCCTCTGCAGCATTTTGTACACTGCCTCAACGATGAATTTTACGTATTCATCTGCGTCCGCCAGCACCTGCGGCGTCATAGCAGGGATTGGAGGAGCTACTCCAGTCGACGGACCGGAAGAAGACCCGCCGACCTCAACCTATGAGGCTGGAACCTCGGTATCAGTAGGCTCTTCATCAACAGGGGCCTGACTACTAGTCCGAGGAGCCAAGGGAACAGAATAAGCCGGGACAGGCGTCGAGATCGTACCCCAAGTGGAAGGAGCAACAGAGGGTTCCGTTACACCCTTACCCTTTCCAAACTCGGAAGTACCACCGACGTCAGTGGCCACCTCTCCAATACCCAACGTGCTATCACCAGCCAATACTTCCCCTGGCAGAACGGGGAGATCAACACTTACCTCCTGACTCGTCCCTGAAGTCAGGACCGCCAGACGGGTCTCTTCATCAAATCCCTCTACAAGGACAGGATCTGTCGCTACCTCCTGATTGGTAGCTACCTCAACTTCCGCCACTGAGTCTGGAGTAGGGCTCGGTAATGATGCAGCCGACCTCCCCTCATCATAACATGGAGGGGAATCAACCCTCTCCTCTGTTCCGACCGTCTCTGTTGCCCCCGCAACAGGCTCTTGCAACCCTGGAGCGACGTCATCCGAAGACGACGAACTCTACCCCACATCATCATCACGAAGCCCCGTGTCCGCTGGACCCTCAACGTCCAAGGCCCTCACGGCAGCTGGCACCTCCCCGAAAGTTGCTGCAACCTCTGTATCTCTTTCAACAAAGTCTGGAGATAGTAAAACCTCTGCGAGAATATCTTCAAGACTCTCCTCTATTGGAGACATTACCATCGGAGGGATGCGCTCATCAGAAGAGCTTGCTACCTCCTTCGGTTTACTGACACCCGATTTTGAAACGTGGGTCTTTTTCTTCGACGATCCCTTCAAGAAGAAAAGCACAAGTCACCAAAATGACAAGATGAGCCAAAGTTACGGAGGACACCTTACCTCAGCAGGAGCTGATTCCACTGGCGGTATAGGTGGTACTTCCGTTGCCTTTAGAGTCGTCGTTTTCGAACTTTTTGGTACAGACGAGCCGGCTTCCGCGTTAGCCCACCTCTTCCCAACAAGGGGATCTCTCACTGATGCTGCAGCAGCAGCCCAATATTTCGCCGGTTCTGGTGGACGATATGACCGAGCCACCATCAACATGTTCGCCATGGCCTCCAGCTGAGTTCCAATGATGAAACTAGTCTCACTGTCACAACATGTTCGTCGTGGCCTCCAGCTGAGTTCATTGTGCAATACAGCTTAGCGGCCGAATACAGGATCTGTGGCCGAGGGTTACGAACGGGAGCCGTAAATTGAACACCAGTACATCCGACATTGTAATATTGCCAGCCCTGGGCTCCATCCAACAAACTTTCGATGAACCCCAGACTGTTACTGGGATTCCGTAGCATCAGCTGAGTATAGCCAAACTGGTGAGCGAACCGGCTGGGCAGATATGGCTCCAGATAACACCTATTCTGGTTCCGATAGACCAAGTGAGAAGGCCGAATACTTTGCAACCAACGAAAACCCCATTTCGGCAGAGTAATCGCGTCTTCACCAGAGTCGACTAAATCTTGGTCAGCCTCGAAATCTTTGAAGATGGAGGCGACCTTGACACCACCCCTGAAGGTAGGACAAAACTTTCCTACAAACGGGGACGCCAGTGTGTAACTACTTCCTCTTGTAGAAGCGGAGGATAAAGGCATCTCCTTCAACATGATCCTCCTCCGGACCGGGACTCATCACATTCGGATGATGCAGAATCAGCCCCATAAGATAATGGAATGGCAATTCAGCCCGGGAATGTTGTTATTTTTACCTCTCCCTGGATCACGTCATCAGCAAAAGTCCTCAAACCCCGCAATAGGTTACACACCATCGCGGGAAGGAGAGCTAAGGGACGCCCAAAAGCCAACTTTACGGCAGGCAAAATAAGGTTCCAGTGTACCCTCTCCACTGTACCAGATCCGCCCGCAAACACAATCTCGGAGCCATATCATCAAAATGCTGTCAGCACCGCTTTAGACGACATCCCGTGCGCACAGTGTCAGAAGCAGCTATACGCGTTCTCGCCCTCCTCATTGGAACGAGGAGTCCTCTCGTCCAGCCGGCTTATCTCAGAAGTCACTTCCGCAGGTTTCAGCCCTTGCGGAGTCGTAAACCGGATCCTCGAGGGGTCCGCCAAATCCTGCTTGAAAACATAATCCCTCCAAGCAGTCACATGAGGCTGGGTCTTGACTTTGTCATTCCGATGCATCAAATAATGATGGCTCGCCACTTCCTTGAAAACGGCCATCATCTCTGAGTCCTTATTTTCCAGAACCTGGATCTCTTCATTTGATGGAAAATATTCCTCGTACGGCTCTGAGCCCCAGGAAAGCTTGGACACTTCGTACATCTCGTGGAGAGCCAACCCCAACTCCCCCACGGGAGTATAGAAGGTGCCAGTCTGGGTATTGAACAACTCCAAGAGTGCAAGGAACATAGGCTTATTGAGATCCACGCCATGCGTGGCACGGATAGCGGCTGTCAGCCCAATTTCCTTAAGCTCAGCCTTGAACTTCGAAAGCACCCAAATAGTCAACTCGTCCCACCTCGAGACATGATGACACCAACCTTCGACCCTAAAGCTACCTTTCGGATACATGACCCTCGATGTCAGCATCCGACTCGCGAAGGTTGAGGCATTGAAGGCAAAAGTGTCAGTTAGGACTTCACTGTAGAGGCTCCCGGGACGCAAAGTTCGGCAACTGAACGAGGGACCGGTTCGTGAAGCAGACAGAGTATCCCTCTGATTCGAGGTAGCATCAATCGAAAGAGCACCTCCTAGGGCCCCTCCCTGAGAAGGAGTAAGATCCCAGGGCATCCTTCTCTTCGAAGCTAAACGATAGAAGGCCGTCAGCGGCAACTGGCGGTCAAGTTGTCGCATGTACAGTACCATGCCTTTTGCAGAAAAGAACCAGTCTTCTTTGACCTTCAGTATCTTCGCTTCAGTGGAGATCAGGCGGTCACCGAACAAAAAGGCAGGTTTTAAGAAGGTTATATCTTCGGATTCAGTAGATTTCAGTTTTTCGCTCTCCATCATACTCTGGAGGAAAGTTGGCAACTGGTTTCAGATGCAGCACCCTCTAGGAGGTTAATCCTGTAAGATAACACCCTTGGCAGGGTTGACAACCGCCTCATCAAAATTAACTCCCATTTGACAAAGGAAAGCATCCAGAAGGACCTCATTCAGCAAAAGAATTGTCATCGATACTGGCACAACAAAAATCAAAAGTCAGGCAAAAAGACAAAATGTGTCAAAGCAACCTGGCGCATCATCTGGGTTTAAACCCGTGCGCCTCAGTAAAAAGCTTCAGCGCATCAACAGGGTATAAACCATGCGCCTCAGTGAAAGGCTTCGGCGCATTATCAGGGTATGAACCCATGCGCATCAGCAAATGGCTTCGGCGCATCATCAGGCTATGAACCTATGCGCATCAGCAAGAGGCTTCGGCGCATCATCAGGTGTAAACCCATGCGCGTTCGCAGTTAAACCTCGGTACATGATAGAGGCCTAAACCTATACACGTCGGCGGGGTAAAACCTCGGCTAGGACAGAAGTCCATGCACGTTGGCAGAAGAGAGTTAGGGCACATCAGTGGAAAAGATGACACCCACCCGTCACAGCGGGGCGAACGTCGGCCGTAGTTGTAATGGTGGTAGGGGCATCCTCCTCGGCATACTCCACCAGCTCCTTTTCCTTGCCAGCACCGCCGCGAGGAGTCTTGGGAGCCATTCTTTGAGAAAAAAGTTAGGTTTTTGAAGAAGAACTCTAAAGAAAGCAAAAGCAATGAGGAGAAGAACTTCTCTCTCTCTCCATCTCTCGCCTATTTATAGGGCTTGGTCGTACGCGTGGACCGATGATGTGTGATCTCAGCCGTCGCCTCGGGTTCTGTGAAGAGATAACCACAAATAAAACCAAAAAAGATCATCATTAATCTTTTTTAGGTTACCGGGGCGTCATTATTTGTACTAACTGAGCGGAGCATGCGCCCCAGCACTGACGCGCGGAGTATCTATGTGCCCTGACGGTCATGCACCTCCACTACCATGCTTCTTATTCAAAGTATTCCAAAACTTATCCAAAAGTTTTGAAAACTTTGAAGGGGGTCTTGTAGAAGCATGGAATTTCAGAACCAGAAAGTCTATGCGCCAGACTACATGCAAAGTTTCCAAGAATCAATAACCAAGATTTTCTAAGTTCTCAAAACTAGGTTGACCTCTGATATCCTCATTAGTTTTTTTTTAAAAAATACATCCATGAATTACTCATAACCAAAATTTTCTGCGATTATTTCTAAATTGATAATATATATCACTCGATTCCATTCTAAACCTTTACCACATCTTCCTCTCAAAATTTTCATATTTGACATCCAACATTCTGATTCCTAAAATCATCCTATGCTAACCAATTACGTCATTTCCGAACTAGATGATTTATGTTATTTCCTCAGCATGTCTCAGGTAAATGATATGAATATTCAAGGGTTTCAAAGTATAGCTGACAGAAATAGATACGAGACAGAGAATTGATGTAATAGGACAGTTATATAAGACAAAGAATGATGGTAATAAAATATTGGCATGGAGAGAAATGATAATAGAATCTGTTCTGCTTATCTGTTTAAAAGAAGGAACCATTTTGAAACCAGAGCTATAATATCAAATCCAAGATAAGGTCTAGCAAAATCATCGATTCATTGTATTAAGAAGAAATTCATAGTAAGAAGTTACACAAGGGTTTATAAAACAGCTAAACCTACTCCTAAGTTAAATAATAAGAAACAAAACAAAACAAACAAATAATAATTTTTTTGAAGGACTGGAACAAAAGTAGAGAAAACATGTTCAAAAACATTTAAGGTACAATCTGATAATCATATGCGTCTATCCAAAATCATGGTGCTCTAAATCCTCGTCATACTAGTAAGCAAGGCTGTGATAATCACAGAGTCCTCGACTAAGGCACATACCTCTAGAATCATAGTATTTAAAATTTTCGCGATGCCGCTAGCTTAGCTGCGAAAACCTTAAATTCCCACACCCGGGAATATATCCAAAGTCAGACTATATGTCCTCACCATGCTGGCTAATGTGACTGTCGAAGACTAGATTCCATAACTTAGATGACCTATCCCATATAATTTCATCTTGACAAAAATTAAATTAAAAACAATGGATACTCAAAATCAAATTTATCAACGAACATCAAGATTCAAAAATGAACAAAAATCCATCAAATCATATAAATACAAACTCGGATGCCACAGCTAACATCAAGATTCAAAATTCAACAATCATCCATCAAAATCAATAAATACAAACTCAAATTCAACAATAATCCATCAAAATCAAATTCAACAACAGAAAGTAAAGATAAATCAAATCAAGGGAAGAGAGTTTTCAAATCGAAGTTAAAATAAGGTTCTCAAGGGTCGTCCTAGGAATCTCTTAAGGGATCCTAACTGTGATTGAGTACCTTCAAAATATATCCTAATCCTACTGCAGGCTGTAGTGGTACTCTAGTTCGAATACCACTACACAAACTCGACCTGCATGGGCCACCACTAAAAACGTGTCACGACCCGCATCCTAGAGTAAGGGCACTAGAAGTGGGTAGGCGTCCAGCCTACGCCACAGTGTCGGCGGTAGAACGTTGTCCTAGGTCTCATGCATCTAACAGTATAAGGCTAAGCAGTTTATACTCCCCGAATGGGGGTGACATAGCAGAATGTAAACTCAATCACATCTAAGGTAGAGCATAATGGAAGATAGATAAAAAATGAAATCCACAAAGAGATACATTAGATAGAAGTCTAAGTGTCTAAGATACACAACCCAGAAAATATCTCAAATCTCAAATACAGTAATCCATAAATACAACTCAAGATAACTAAAAATAAGCTATAAGCAAAACCTTAGCTATCTATACAACCTCTACTGTGTCTCCTCTAGGCTAGCAGGCAATCTCCAGGCTATCTGTAAAATTTATCAACAGGTCCAGTCAGGACAGGAGCGAGCACAATATATCTCAACAGTTCATAGCAGGTTAGAAAATATAATCATGTAGTAAAGTAAGATACAGGTACTGAAAGAAATACAGTATGTAAACAGAGAGAGAACTGTAATAGAAATATCTACTATACATAGAGAACTAACAGTGGCTAGTGAGTCAGAGTACAATATAGACATGTAAATGGCATAGGATGATTCTGATGCTACACTATGGAATGATTCTGATGCTACACTACTTGGATATTATTCACATGTCCACTTCTACTCTCCCGTACCCCAATCAATACACAAGGATCCAGCCAGGTTATGTTATAATTCATGCAACGGCCCCCGAAGGGTGCTACATGATAGTCCATAAATGGGGATTCTAGGAAGCCTAATAAATGAAAGGATTCAAGGAAGACTCTGTGATCATGAGAGTACATGTCACAAGTGATTCAATGAACCATGAAGCATAGTGATACGCCATGTAAGTAAAACACGCAGAACATAAAGTATCCGATGCTCCCTGAGGGGATAACATCTCAAGAAGGGATCCATATAGTACTAATCCGTGTGACCAACGTGACAGTATCAAGTAAAGTAATTTAAAACAGGAAAATAATTCTAAGCAGGATATGAAATGATCAGAGAATGTACTCGCTCGATAACCTGAACAGCTGATAGGTATAGGGGTCCAACTGAAGCCACAGAGTCCTATTTAAAGCAACACAGGTTACAAGGTGTTCAAGTTGTAATAAATGAATCTCTACAAGCAATCTATATTATCCTAGGTTCTTCTAAGTCAAATCAACTCTAGGTCAACTCCGGTCAAATCTAGTCAAACTAGGTCAAGTGTTGACTTACAGTTGACTTTGGTCAACTGGTTAACTCTGGTCAAACATGGTCAATTCTAGTCTAATTATTAAAGATATAAAGTGTACTTCGTTATTCGTACGTCAAAATTTATGATACGTAAATCGAGATAAGATGATTAACGATAAAGTTAATAATCTTATTATAGTCATCCACGTGTCCGTTTTGCCAATTTCAGCGATGTGAGATCATTAGAATTGACTGATCTCAGTTCCGTTGTACTAATCCCGAAATACAAATATTATAAGAATTAATTATTAATAAAAGGTGATACATAGAAAAACTATCTACAAACATTATCGGATGATGAAATAAATATCGCCAACGTGTCCAGAATGGTCAAATTAGCTAGGATAGCCTACCCATCGGTCCAATTTGGATACATGGGCAAAAAAGTAATTTCGGATCAAAACGGTATCCGTGTCGGAGCCGTTTGCACCGAAAAATGTGCAAGAAAATAAGTCTACAAAACATAACAAATTATATGTCCACGAAACCAGAATGACGATACGAACCCAATGGTATATCCAGAATTGGATTCCGTTGACCCGATCTCAATTTGGTCCGTTGACTAGAACATTAGAATTTTGATTTGCACGGAAATGCATGCCGTAGCCAATGTTCTCAAAACTCAGCAAACTACATGTCAACGTGTCCAGAATGACGATACGAACTCAACGGTATATCCGAAATTGGATTTTGATGAGCCGATCTCAAAATGACCTGTTGACCCAGATATTGGTATCTGACTTGTACCGAAATGCGTGCCGGATCCAATGTCCACCAAAACCTAGCAAATTATTTGTCAACGAGTCTAGTATATCCGGAATTGGATTCCGATGAGCCGACGTCAAAAAGTTTCGTTGACCCGGACTGTGGGATCCACTTTGTACCGAAAAATGTGCCAAGGCCCACGTCCTTCAAATCTAACAAATTTTATATGAAAATATGCCAGAACGACGCCACGAGTCTACTGGTGGTGTCAGAAATGAAATTTAGAGTTCCGTGTTCAAAAATGGAATTTTACAAGTTGGAAATTACGAATTCGGACGGCCAACTTTGGCGTCGAATTCAACCAATCAAACAAGCTCACAATAAAACGAAACTGGAGGGGTAGTAAGAGGGTTATACCAGCTTCGCACAGAAACTGGTAGCACACTAAATGGAGCTGCGGTGGAGGAGGTACAAGCTGACGAAGTTGGCTCCGCGAAACTGCCCAAAATTCATACAATTTAAACGGTCAACTTGATGGCCGGTTTTGATGTATCAAACGATAAAATTAACGGACAAAAATTGACAGAAGTGAAGGTGGATATACCGAGATTGTGACGGAGCAAAGAAATCGCCGATCCAACGGTCGGATTTCTCGAAAATTGTGTACAAATTTGCTACGACGGGGCGCCAAAACGAACTTGATTTCGCGTGCGTCACGGCAGGAATTCGTACGAAATGCACGAATCGGCTAGACGACGCATCCCGGAGGTCAGTGGCCGCTACGGGAAGACAGCCCAGGTGTTCGCCGGAGGGGGGCCGCCCGCGGTGGCGTGTGGCCGGTAACAACGGCCGCCGTGGCCGTTGCTACTGTCGTGCATGCTGCTGCACGTGCGGTTACTGGCCGCTGTCGCTGTCAAGCGGCAGCACGCAGCCTGGCGTGGCTGAGGCGGGCGGCTTGTGGTGGATAGTGGTGGCCGGTGCGACGAACTGGTGGAGAAGTGATCGGTGGTCGGTTAATGATGGAGGTGGTGGTGATGATATGTGGAGAAGAAGGAGGAGGGAAGGAGGTGGTGGTTACCTGATGGTGGTGGTGGCCGACGGCCTAGGTGGGTGGCCGGCCGAGCTCGACCACGAGGGGGGAGGTCAGGCTCGGCCAGGTGGTAGTGTGGGCTCGGCCAAGGAAGAATGAGTTGCTGTGTGTTTGTTGAGAATAATAAAGTGAGAGAGAGAGAGGGAAAGAATAATTGTGTGTGATAAATAGAGGAGAGATAAAAGCCAATCCTCAAATTTTGGGCCGGCCAGTGAATGAAAGGGTGGGAGGAAAGTTTGCATGTAGGAATTGAATGTCTAGGATTAATTAGGAGGATCAAATGGCTAGGATTAATTGGGGTTGAATATTCTTAGGGATTTAATCCATGGAATATACACTCAATATTTGAAGTGGAAAACTAGGTATTGAATATTATTTTGGACAAAGAAAAATGAGGGCATCATGAGAGTAGAAACATGAAGCTGGGGTTGGGTTCAGTGGAGCCGGGTCGGGCAAAATCGTACATGGCAAAATAATCAAATTAAAATAGGTATTGATAATCATGGGTAAATAAGTAGCACGTGGGGATTCCAATAAATGGGACACAAGTGTCATGCGGGTAGTAGGCTCCATGTGGGCTATGTCCATATTTGGGGTTGACAGGTTTTGGTCGACAGGGTACCCACAAATCCATTTGGAAAATAAATGTGACACCGTGGGGTAAAATAAATCGGGTCACGTGTCAGGAAAGTTGTGTGAAGCAAATGAAGCACAAAATGGTGTGTCTGAGTGGGACACGAAGGTCATGGGTGAAGAACGTCTCGAGTAGATCATGCATGATGAGTTAGTTTCAAGAAAATGACTGGTCTTATGCTCCCAAATTTAAGGTCACGATAACGTGCATACGATGATCAAGGAAAAGAGTAGGAAATTAATTAATGATCAAATGGTCTAATTTGACCCGAAGTTGTACGAAACAAAAAGAGTACAAGGGAACAAGTTTGGATGGGACATTATATACCATCATGAAGGTAATCTTGTCCACTACAAAACTCGTAAAGAAGGTTTCCAGAGTTGAACATCCCTGATACTCCAAATGTCAAAGGCACGGGAAAGTACACTTAAAGATAATTAAACAGAATAATTTATTGATTGAAATTAAATCAAGCAAAAAATTAAAAAAATCAACCCAAAATTCAGGGTGCTCACAATTGATCCACCAATTTCTCACAAATCGCACTCAACCTCTCATCCATTCCTATCATTCTCTACACTAGAAGGAGCCTAAGAGTTTAGAGACTAGGAGCATAAGAAGAGGAGTCCATTTGCTAGGAGCTACGTGTTCAGATCGTATCCATTTGACTTTTTATTGGGAATCCATCTCCCAATAGGTATACATCTTATTTTCTCTCTATTTAGACTATTTGTGCTTTGACCCTTAGGAATTCATCCATGGACTAGGACGACACATAGGAAGAGTTTTGAGACTCAATGACTCTCTACATGAAAGTTATATTGGGTTTTACCATTTTTTTAGAAAATTCTGAGAATGGTACACCAAGTATTTATTACTAGGTTTGTTAGACCTATTTAGATTAGATTTGGTTGTGTGTGTCGAGATTTGTGTCCACAATTGGATACGTCTAGGTTGTGTCATGATACGATAGGACACAAGGTCATTTTGGATGTTTTTCCCTCCGACGCTTGTGGTTGTCACCCCAGTTTTCGAATTAGGGGTATTTTTGTCATTTTCAAAGTTTTATAATTTTTGGGAATTTTATTTGATTTTATAGGATTTTTAGGGATTTGGTTAATTTAGTTTGAATTTTATCCAATTTGGACTTAAGTTTGAGACCCGGGTAGTCTGGACGCTAGTGGGACCCACATACTAGCTGGGCTTGGCCTACATGCCATTCTAACTAGGCTAGAAACCATAAACCATACCCCCATGGCTTAACTAGTCATTTATAGGCTAAATTAGTCATTTTGAAGTTGAACCAAACCAAACCAAACCAAACGAAATCCAAACCAACCCAAACCAAGTCTAATGGGTGTGGAGGCCTAATGGGTCTCCACCCAAACCCATTAGGACCCCCATGGCCGGCCACACATAGGTCACTTCCCCCTTCCTTTACTTCACTCCTAAGTCATCCCTCTCTCTCTTCATTTCATTTTTTTTTTTGGAGCTTCTTCTTCTCCAAGAGATCTACATTTAGGTATGCACAATAAACCCTCATAAATTCCTCTTTTTCATTTATTCCTTTACAATAAATGTGGAGGAGACCATTCTCTACATATTGACTATAGCTTTTATAGGTTTCCCTAAAACCTAGTTTAGGAATTTTATTAGGGGTTTTCCCTTAATATATATATATATATAATATATATATATATATATATATATATATATATATGTATTTGGGTGTGTGTGTAGAGGAGAGTGGTGGTGGTGGTGGTCATGAGTGTGTGTGAGAGTGTATGAGTGTGTGTTTGAGTGTGTGTGTGTCCAAATATATATATATATATATATATAATATATATATTATATATATATATAAACAAAAAATATATATAAAAACAATATATATATATTATATATATATATATATTATATAGATATATATATATAAAATATATATATATATATATAATATATATATATATATATATATATATATATATATATATATATATATATATATATATATATATATATGGCTAGATAGTTAGATAGATATATAGAGATATAAATAGAGAGGGGAAGGAGTTGTAGAAGAAGAAGAGAAATAAGTAGAGCAGCAGCAGCAGTAGACTGCAGTAGCAGCAACAGCTACTGCGGTAGCAGCAGCAGCCTTAGCACTAGCAGCAGCAGCAGCTAGCAAGAGCAGCAGTAGCAGTAGCATAGGTAGGAGAAGGAGAAGGAGAAGGAGAAGGAGAAAGGAAGGAAGAAGGAAGTAGAAGGAGAAGGAGAAGGAGAAGGAGAAGGAGAAGGAAAAAGGAAGGAGGAGGAGAAGGAGAAAGAGAAGGAGAAGGAAAAGAAGAGTGGTAGGTAGGATTGGAAATTCATCCAAATCCTAGAGAATGAGGTATCTAGGATACCAGTTTGGTATCAGAATACTAGAGTTACTAGGATACGGGGTAGGAAATATAGGAAATCAAATTAGAGAGGGTTTGTGAGTGAGTCGGAATTTAGTGAAAGGGAGAAATTGAGTTCCGAGTGTCGGAACGCGTCCAAAATTGGATGAGACTTAGATTATGTGAATTAGATTTTGTGGGTAGGCTCCCGAGTTGAAATCGAAGTTTTGGAAGGATGGTATCGTACGATCTCATTGAGTATCTCGTGATACTCAAGATAATCGGTAAATCGGCAACATATACCGTAAGATGGACTGGATGTCCACTCTACCTAGGAAGCTTGGTAGGTAATGATAGTGTAGGCTAGTATCCTACTACCCTAGGAAGCACGGGTCGAAATACCAAGCGTAGGTAGGCTAACTTGGTATTGGACTAGGTTAGGAATTTACCTTTGTAAAGGATAAATTTAAGGTATTGGCCTACGGCCAAGATATGGGTTTTGGAGTTCAAGATGGACTTGGATATGGGTTGTAAGGGTTGGTAATTGTTAGAAATAGTCGCCTAGACCTAGTCTTGACCTTGGTTGACCACGGTTGACTTTTTAGACCAAAAGTCAACCATCGGTCAACACTTTACCCAACTTAGTCCCAAATTCTATTAGAGTTGAACAGTTAACTAAAAGTCAACTGTTAGTCACCATTTACCTAAAGTTGAGCTAGAGTTGACCTAGGGTTGACCAGAATTGACCAGTTGACCAAAAGTCAACTGTTGAATTAAATCGACCTAGTTTAATTCCGTTTGACTTGCATTGACCCAGTTTGACCTGGTTAGGCCTAATATGACTTAG
Organism: Iris pallida; assembly: GCA_029216955.1. Classification (NCBI taxonomy): domain Eukaryota; kingdom Viridiplantae; phylum Streptophyta; class Magnoliopsida; order Asparagales; family Iridaceae; genus Iris; species Iris pallida. The sequence continues at coordinate 94,373 of JANAVB010034862.1, read as the reverse complement.
GTTGACCCTGTACAGTCTAGTTTGACGTGTCTTGACCTAGAACGACTTAATAGAATTTAAATTTCATTTGACTTTACTTCCTAAATATAGTATTGATACGTCTTGTTATCTATTAGGTCCTCGAGGCGCTGCTTTGGATCCAGTTGACATATTACATCATATCACAGACGAGTACATTCTCTGATAACTTTTTCTCAATTTATGATAACTGTTATGATTCATGTACTTAGTGTAGATATGCTTATTCCTAACATATGGTTCTCACAGATTGGTATTCCTGGAGCTTGACAAGAGATGTTACTCCTTATTAGCTTGGGATGTATTGTGCAAGCTCCTTTGTAGCTCTTGTGCAATGTATGGTCACCGATTCTAGAGAAGATTTGCTCCCTTCTCATAGAATTTCGTGCAGTGACGTGTCCTGTTTGGATCTATTCTACCAGTTGGGGGCGGGGGAGTAGTAGCGTATGCCTGTGATCAAATCCATCCCGTATTCCCGAACAGTGTTAGTCATATACCGTACTTATGACTAGCCAGGCCAGTTACTTACAAGTGCCCAAGCCGATCATAAGTTGAAACTACTACTCACACACATTGGATAGATGGCTTACCCTGATTTGTGTACATACCATAATCAGTTCTACTTTCCGGTTCTAGCTCTAGTTCTACAGATTACCATGCCATGATACATATATGTACACTCCATAATTTTATTGTATATGCTCTATTTACAGTCTTATGGATTTTATTCTATCTTGAGATCTGTTATGAAATTTATGTACTCGTTCCATCCTGACCGGATATATTGACAATGTTTACAGATACAGAGGAGGACTATTACTGCACTTACTATGACCCACCGGACGTAGTAGGTTTAGAGACATATACCCTAGATCAGCAGGGTGCAGTACCGCAGGACGAGATACCGCCTATCCTGTAGATAGAGTAGGTTTTTGTACTGGACCTTGTCTCCAGTTACTCTTGGGACTGTTATTATTTTGGCTAGTGTTAGAGACTTTGGACTTGGACTTGTATATTCTTTGTGTTTGGACTTGACATGTTATATTTTATTGTCGTGTTGTCTTTATCATTCAGTATTTACTTTATCATCTTAGAGTTGTGATTGAGTACTCATATATTATCATTGCTTGTCCTCCGTTCGGAGTTGACCATATTCTCGACAGGTTTTGATATTATAACTGTTGTTAGAGTAGTAAACCTACAGCATTCCACGCCGTTTTTACGGTGAGGGCTGGGCGTTGTTACGCACACGTGCCCTTACAGCGGGTGCGGGTCGTGACACGTTTTTAGTGGTGGCCCATGCAAATCCTGAAGTCGCAATTAGTGCGATGTCGTAGCAGCACTCGTCTTAGAGTGTTGACTACGAGCCTGTATTATATATAGGAGGTAGTAGGATAAGAGTACTCAATCACAGTAGGATCTTTCCTTGCTTACCGTCTTTGATATTGATTTAATGTATTCTAGCTGTCCTCCGTTGATATAGTCCTTCCTGTGCCATATTGATATCTTCTTTTCAATCTGTCTCCAGGATGGTTATGACTCATTCTCCCGGTGAGAAGCACGGGGAGACGGAGAGGTCTGCTACCTCTGGCGGATAAGCTCCAGTCACTTCCCCTGCAGTGGGGACTTCAGTAGGGGCTCTCGGGGGTACTCGTCCAGCGCTCTCGATGACTGTCCCTGGAGTCACTGCGGGTGCTCTTCTTGCAGTGCCGGGGGCTACGACGGGAGCTGTCGGGGGCGTTCCTCCTCCTCCTCAGCAGGGGACTCCTCCGCCGGTGGTGGGAGCTATTCCTCCGTTGCCTCCTCTGCCTACAGACATGGGGAAGATGCTCGTATTCTTTCAGCAGGTGCTGGAGTCCCAGTGGGCCCAATACGAGGCACAGATGAGATAGACTGAGGCAATGTGCCAGGGCATGGAGGATGTCCATAGGTTGGCCCTGGCTACGGTAGAGCGTGGGGCTCCACAGTGGGAGGTGCAGCAGTAGAAGTCCGGAGACATCCAGGCTTTCAAGAAGATGTGTCCGAGGGATTTCAGAGGGATCGAGGGCATTGTATATGCTGATGACTGGCTCGAAGATATCGAGCGTCAGATGAGGGCCTTCCACCTGGCAGACGACCTGAAGGTCGAGGTGGTTGGCTTGCAGTTATTAGATGTTGCCTAGACATGGTTCCGGAACGAGCCGGCTCTTGCAAGAGAGGGCCACACTTGGGCTGAGTTTCGGGCCCTGTTCAGAGAGAAGTTCTTTTCTCCCACAGACAAGATCGACCTAGTACGTCAGTTTCAGAACCTGCAGCAGGACAGTATGACTGTGGAGGAGTATGCGACAGAGTTCGGCCGGCTGAGCCGATACGCGGAGTACATGGTGAGCGACCCAGTGATCCGAGCAGAGCACTTCCGGAAAGGATTGACATGGGATATCAAGATCCTGATTCCTTCCTTCTATGCGACATAAGCAGAGGTCTATGCGGAGGCTCAGAAGGTGGAGAGAGAGTGGGGCTTGAAGCCCAAGAGGGATCGTGATTTGTTTTCAAGGGCCAGTAGCAGCGCGGGGGCTGCTAAGCACCCTCAGCTTCAACATCAGCCGTTCCCGCATCATCAGCAGCAGGTGCAGGCCATGGCACCTGTCCAGAGGGTTCAGCAGCGTCATGGGCAGGATGATCCTCCGTGCCACTACTGCAAGAGGCCCGGTCACTTCTTTGAGTTCTGCAGGAGGAGGCTGGGTTTGTGCCTCTTTTGTAGTGCCGCTGGGCATCAGATGCGGGAGTGTCCTAAGAACCCCCGTGTTGCTGGAGCAGCTCAGAGGGCACCTATTTCGAGGGCACCAGCTAGTGTTCATGTAGTTCAGCAGCGGGGTCCACTTTCGATCCAGCAGCAGCAGTTTGTCCGGTATCGCCAGCAGAAGGGTGTTCAGGGTAGAGCTTTTGCCCTTGTAGACGAAGAGATGGAGCCTATAGCAGATGTTGTCGCAAGTTCTGTTCTGCTCGATTCTTTTTCTGCTCTAGCCTTGTTTGATTTTGGTGCTACGCACAGTTTTGTGTCTATTTCTTTTGCTCTTAGGCACAATATCATTGCTGAGTATCTTGGTAGTACTTGCAAGATTATGACTAGGAATGGCATTATCCTGGTTAATAATGTTTGTAAGGGACGAAGAGTTTTTTTGAGAGACCGAAAGCTGAGTGTGTGTTTGCTTGTAATGCCACTTTCGAGTTACGATATGGTACTCGGTATGGACTATTTGAGCATGCACCATGCTAGCATAGACTGCAGAGAAGGCAGGATTTTGTTCAGGCCACCGGAAGAGCCAGAGTTTGAGTTCACCCGAGGTGTAGCGGAGCCAGGAGATAGATTCCGCGGAGCTTTGTTGGCGGGGCCGGTGTTGCCACATCCACTAATTGCTGAGTTCTTGGATGTTTTCTCGAGGAGTTACCTGGGATGCTGCCAGATCGTGATGTTTAGTTCTCTATAGATTTAGTGCCAGGAGCTGAGCCTATCTCACAGCACGTCTGTAGAATGAACAACAGTGAGTTAGCGGAGCTGAAGAAACAGGTCGACGAGCTACAAGACAAGGGCTTTATCCGATCTAGTTCTTCACCTTGGGGCACGCCAGTTCTTTTCGTCCCGAAGAAGGATGGTACGGTACGTATGTGCATCGATTACAGGGCGCTCAACAACTTTACTATCAAGAACAAGTATCCTTTGCCAAGGAATGATGACTTGTTCGACCAGTTGAGCGGGACGAGGGTGTTCTCGAAGATCGACTTGCGTTCCGGGTACCATCAGCTGAAGGTAAAGCGGGATGACATTCCGAAGACTGTATTTTGGACCCGTTATGGCCAGTATGAGTATACCGTCATGCCGTTTGGGTTGACCAATTCCCTGATGGTATTCATGAACTTGATGAACAAGGTATTCCATCAGTACCTTGACAAGTTCGTGGTGGTCTTCATCGATGACATTCTCATCTATTCGAAGACGCCAGAGGAGCACGAGGAGCACCTGAGGATTATATTGGACACTCTCAGGAGGGAGCAGCTGTATGGGAAGCTGTCGAAGTACGAGTTCTTCTTGGATCGCGTAGAGTTCCTAGGCCATGTTGTCTCTGGGAAGGGGATTTCAGTGGATCCGAAGAAGATTTCTGTAGTGGAGTCCTGGTCTACGCCGAGCTCAGTAGCAGAGGTTCAGAGTTTTCTGGGTCTGGCAGGTTATTACCGAAAGTTCGTGCAGGACTTTTCCAGGATTGCCCAGCCGATGACCCGACTTACCAGGAAGAATGAGGAGTTTGTTTGGTCCGAGGAGTGCCAGGCCGCCTTTGAGGAGCTGAAGACGAGGTTGACTACAACTCTTATCTTGACGC
>JANAVB010034862.1:0-85000 GCA_029216955.1 Iris pallida | reverse complement strand
ACAAGAGATGTTACTCCTTGTTAGCTTGGGATGTATTGTGCAAGCTCTTTTGTAGCCCTTGTGCAATGTATGGTCACCGATTCTAGAGAAGATTTGCTCCCTTCTCATAGAATCTCGTGCAGTGACGTGTCCTGTTTGGATACATTCTACCAGTTGAGGGCGGGGGAGTAGTAGCGTATGCCTGTGATCAAATCCATCCCGTATTCCCGAACAGTGTTAGTCATATACCGTACTTATGACTAGCCAGGCCAGTTACTTACAGGTGCCCAAGCCGATCACAAGTTGAAACTACTACTCACACACATTGGATGGATGGCTTACCCTGATTTGTGTACATACCATGATCAGTTCTACTTTCCTGTTCTAGCTCTAGTTCTTCAGCTTACCATGCCATGATACATATATGTATACTCCATGATTTTATTGTATATGCTCTATTTGCAGTCTTATGGCTTTTATTCTATCTTGAGATCTGTTATGAGATTTATGTACTCGTTCTATCCTAACCGGATATGTTGACAATGTTTACAGATGCAGAGGAGGACTATTACTACACTTACTACGACCCACCGGACGTAGTAGGTTTAGAGACAGATACCCTAGATCAGCAGGGTGCAGTACCGCAGGGCGAGATACCGCATATCCTGTAGATAGAGTAGATTTTTGTACTGGACCTTGTCTCCAGTTACTCTTGGGACTGTTATTATTTTGGCTAGTATTAGAGACTTTGGACTTGGACTTGTATATTCTTTGTGTTTGGACTTAACATTTTATATTTTATTGTCGTGTTGTCTTTATCATTCAGTATTTACTTTATCATCTTAGAGTTGTGATTGAGTACTCATATATTATCATTGCTTGTTCTCCGTTCAGAGTTGACCATATTCTCGACAGGTTTTGATATTATATAAACCGTTGTTAGAGTAGTAAACCTACAGCATTCCACGCCATTTTTACGGTGAGGGTTGAGCGTTATTACGCACACGTGCCTTTACAGTGGGTGCGGGTCGTGACAGTGGTACACATGTCCAATTGTATATGGCACTTGATACTAGTTTTGATTTGCACTAATTATGTTTATATGTATATTTTAGACTTGCCTATGTAATTTGGTAGGTTCAGACAAGATTTGGTATAGGTATCTTGGCCGTATCACAAGCATATCGTAGACTAGTACGATACAAGGGATGATGCACACCAAATGTTTGTGTATGTGTGTGTCTTGTGGTATGTGACACGTGAGACTAGTGTATGCCATATTTAGACACATAGGTGGGTATGCCTATAGATATATATATTTGTGTGTGTGTGTGTGTGTACTTTATGATACACTTATTGTAGTGTGTATGTGTTATATAGAACCACACATAAGTGTGTGCCTAAATAAATATATATAATAGGAACCTATGTGTGTACATAGGTGAGTATATATATGTTAGGGGAATGTCATAGTGTGTTTAGAAGGAAATGGTGATAGGTAGTGTGTGCACAGGTTGCTTTTGTGTGCATATGTATGTGTGATGGTGGGATATGAATAGATAGTGACATAGATAGATAGTTGCATAGGAATATGAAAAGGGGAAGAGGAGTCCTGATGCTGCAGGTGCACACTTGCATCTGTACAGTGCACTGGACAGGGCTCTATGCTCTGTAGGAAATAATAAGAGAAGAGAGCAGTTAACTCATGTACACACATATGCACAGGATATGTAATAGTAGGCAGCTGGGCTTGTGGGCAATAAGGAATAGGATGGTGTGGCAGCAGTAAGTTGTTGATTTAGTTGGCAAATGCCTGTGTAGTTATGTATATAGTCTAGAGGGGCTGCTGCTGGTGAACAATTGGAGAAGAGAGCCCTGTTATTGTGAGTGAGATGATGTAGAGAGAGAGATGAAGTTATGTAGGACAGTGAGGAGTGTAACAGCAGTGGTGAACTACTATTAGGCAGCATAGGAAAGAGTGGGATGCAGGCTCTGTGCATATCAAGTGTAGGGTGCATCATCAGTTAAGGGCACCTGTGCACATGAGTGCACATGGCTAAAGGAAACAGCTGCAACAGTACACCTTTAGTGTGTTAGGCTACAACATTGCTTGCTCTTGGGGTGTTAGCAACAGTAAAATGAAGGTGGCAGTCACAGGTCTGTGCTACCACACTTGTACAATAGTACCTATAGAATGTGTAGCACAACAATGCAAGAAAGAGGGGAGGCAAATGTCCGTCAGGAAATAGAGTCAAAAAGATGGGTATGCTAGGTGCAGATGTGTAGGAATTCATGTGAACTTGGAGGAAATAGTGCAACAGTTGGCCAATTATAGGTAAATGTCTACATATGTAGGTAAGTGTACGTCAAGTAGAAATAGGAATACAAATAGAGTAGGAGAAGAGGAGGCTTTGACAGCACATGAATTTATAGGTGTGCTGGTATGTATGTTTGTGTAGGTGTCTAGGCAAGGTAAGGGTAAGTCATGATTTAGGTTAAGTTTAGGTAATTGGTTTACCTATGCGAGAGTAGGTAATGAAAATTACCTAGGAAATACTAGTAATGGGAAGGGTATTAAGTATAGGTGATTACTTTACCTTATGTATTAGATTTAGGCTTATGCAAAGGTATTGGGTTGAAGTTAGGATATTGCTAAATAAGCCTATAGGTATACTATATAGATAAATATATATAGGGTTGACCTAGTATAGACTAGAATACCTTGGTATGACAAGATATGAACCCAAAAACCTAGGTATGACCTAGATTAACCTAGTTTAGCAAGGTATTGACCAAATTGACCTAGAAATGACTTGAAGACCTAGTATAGCATGTTTATGATTCCAAAATACCAATTGACATTGATATTCCATATTTAGGTCTTTGAGGCACCATATCAGATACTGTTGACATTTTACACCGAATCTCAGGAGAGTACATTCTATACTAATTTTTTGTTTATGATATTTTCTATATTTCTTGTATCTAGTGTAGATATTCTTGAGTTCTTGACACATGGTTACACAGATTGGTATTTACGGATTCCGTCATGAGAAGCTATTCATTGTATAACTTGGTGTACCTTGAGCAAGCCTTATTATTCTTGTACTTGTATGGACACTAATTCTCGAGAAGACTTGCTACCTTCTTCTAAAATCTCGTGCCATAACGTACAATGGTTGGATCCACTATACCAGTCGCAGGCGGAGAGTATAAGTGTAGATATTTGATCATACACTCCTTGTGCATGTCTTGTTTCTTATGAGTGTTGATCATACACCGCACGTATGATTAACCTGGCCATAAATTCCCATACAAGTTCCTAAGCCGATCACATGTTGAAACTAGTGCTCACTCATATAGATAGTTATTTCTAATTTTCTTGTACATGATATTTCTTGCTCTTTTGCTCTTGTATTTACTTACAACATTATTCATATCTTGACATATTCTTGTACATATTTTATTATCTTGCATATTCTCTCTATTTATTGTTACATAGTCTTTATTATTTTCTGGAACTGTTATTAGAAGTGTACTTCGCTCTAATCCTAACTGGATATATTTTTCCCATATAATTTAGATGACGGTTATCCTACCTACTATGACCCACAAGAGGTAGTAGGCATAGACCTGGAGACACTAATCCAGGAGGGTTTACTCCAGCTAAGGAGGCTCTAGTAGCGACAAAGTTAGACTAGTTTAGTACTGGATTTGTCTCCACCTTTATGACTCTTGACATGTTATTATTTGAGACTTATATTTGATATAGTTGAGTATTAGACTCTCTTTGGACTTGTATTTTGTTATGTTAGACTCCTGGATATTTCATATCACGTCTTATATCTTTATCGTGCCATTTATCTTCCTTATAGTCATTGTGATTGAGTATGGATATTATCATTATTTGTCCTCCTTTTGGGGTTGAGATATCTTGACAGGTTATGATACATATTGTTAGATTCTATAGTAGACCGAGACAACGTTCTACCACCGATGCTGTGGCGTAGGATGGGTGTTGTCTCGCACTTGTGCCCGTACATCAGGTGCAGTTCGTGACAGTATGGTAAGGCCTCATTATTTGGTAGTTTATTTATTCGTTAGGGGTTCGTAATGGTATGACTGGAGAGACCAAAGCTAGACTTTTGTACGTACAGTTGGAGGATACATGAAAGTGTATCTTGCCAAGTTTTAGTATTTATGTTGATTCCTTGTATGTTCTTTTGATTTTTGTTGTATATTAGGAACGTAGGATTAGTTGATACCTTATTCGAATATTATTTCGGTACCGATGCTAGTTTAAGGATATCGGATATTGATACTAGACATGACATTTTATTTATTCGTGTCCCTGTAGAAGCATGTAAATTACACTATGCGCTCCAAATAAACATGCACATGGGCGCATCCCTATGAGAAGAAGACCATGTTCTGCAAACACCATACGCCAGGCTTCTCATTCGTATAACTAAACTGGCGTATCCATATAGCAGAATCGTGCGCCTAAAATTACTACACAGTATTAAAAACTCATAAAATATAATTTTTTATTGATATCCATGATTACATACAATGGAAGTCTATTACATAAATGGATTTCCATTGATATTAATGATTACATGAAAAATCTACTATAGAATTGGGCTTGCCTTAATTATTCAAGACATGCGCATGACTCTCGTTGGTAATGTAGATGAGTCGCTGGTAGAATGGGGTTTGGATTGGCAATCAATCCAAACCCGGTAATCTGCATCTTGGCCGCTCCGATGGCGCTCGACGTCGTCTTAGGGTAAAACACAGCTAGTATGCTGCATGAACAAGGACTGCTCCATCCATAGCTAGCCAAGTGCATCTCAGTCTTCTTACAAATTCTTTTATTAAGGTGGTCGCTTCTTTGAACGAAGAGACCTACGTTCTTAGTCCATGGTTGATACAACTTTTGTCAAACTCGCCAAGGAGGAGGCTCACGGCCATCGAAAGCCAAGGTTGTCTCAAACATGTAGTAGGGGGACGAACGAGAATGAACAAGTCTTTTTTCTTCCAAACATCCCTATTTATAGGCCAAAGTGCGGTCAAACCCATGTGCTAAGTGGCCCACAGTCAAAAACTCTAAAATTAATGTGATGAACCTCGTATTAATGGCAATGAACCCGCCACCTCAATTTTGACTAAATCTGATCAAAAGTTATTATTTTGAGCCCTGCGACATATGCAGCAGCAGCACTTCAGGAATTTGACCAAAACTATGTGTCTTCTCAAAAATCGGATAAAAAAGGTGTGCCAAGGATACTCAGTTAAATGATGCACCAAATAGACCACGCGCCTCTTCAAATTATCCCATCAGCATTTAATGCAATACTAACAAATGTCTCACATGTTAGTTGTCACTCAAACATGGTGTAGCATGTGCCTCGAAAGATGTGCAGATGACGGCTATATAGCAGTCCTATCATTACCATTCCTAACTCCATGCGCCTACTGCTCATGCGCTCATCACCCAAGAGCACATTGAGGCCACTTCAGATAAAGATAAAGACGCTTCAAAGTTTGAGTTGACAGCCAATGTAAACAGATACCTTGACGTAATTATTACTCATTTGTCAGTTATAATTATTCTATGCCACGTGGCTTAAACCTGACTATATCTCGCATGTGCATCTAAAACCATGCACTTAGACTTGCCATGCACCCTAGAGGCCATGCGCCAAGTTCCCTTATATATTAAATCCTGTTAGCGCATGAGATCTATTATGTTTCAACAGATCAAGATCTTTAAGCAATGTGCATGCATCATATGTCATGCCTATAAACGGGTGACAACTACCCAAGATCTCAGGAACAGATGAATTGCCATGTGTCATCTCACCCGCAGCCCAACGGTGTAGTTATAACAGATTCAGTTTAAACTTCATGCGTGTAGCACTCCTGCACACCAAAATCCATACGCACATCGCATATACGTGTATAGGTGGATTTTCCTATAAATCTATAAATAGAAGGAGCATTCCTTCATTTGCTCGCCCGGATTATAGTCACATACCTTTTTTCAAAATACATAAGGTTTTAGTGGTGGCCCATGCAGTTCTCGTTTTGAGATATTGTTGCGTATCACATGATTATTGATATCAGTCCATAATTTTTTAGAATTCCAACTTGTTACACTTGTCCTTCGCTCCCTTAATTTGTACAACTGGTCCATATCTCTACTTGGAACTATCTTGCTTGACCTTATCTTGATTGTTGTTATCTATCTTTATTCCTTGTTTTGATAGATATGATCTTATAGTTGGTCATGTCGATCAATTTATCAGATAAGACGGTGTCTTGTCTCCATCCTTGGGTTACTTGATTATTTTGGGTTTTGTACTCTCTCTACCGATGTATCGCCTTGTTTGATTATCCTGTTATTCCTTTCGTGTGTTGACTTCATGTTGACTTAGTATCATTATTGCCCTTTTAGAGCGTTGACTTGATTATTTTGAAGGGAGACTTTATCAGGACTCTGGAATTGGATGTTTCAGCATTTGTTGAGGATCCAATGGATATTCTTGTACCTATTCAGCCCCTTTGACTCTGGATAGTTCCATCTTCTTGATTATATTTTTTAGAGATTATTTTGATTATAGATATATTTTTTGTATATGATATTAGATCTGAATTTTGAATTTTGAGTATTTTTCTAGAATTGTCTTGTTATCTTGTTAGGTGTTTTGTGATTTTACTGACTTAGACATTTGGGTTCTAGATTTGATTCATTTTGGATATTTGTCAAGAGTGACCTGGTGACCTTGGTGTGCCTTGACGGCATGGTAGCGAAAGTTGCAGCCGCTCGATTATAGTGTCATGGTGAATCTTTTGGAGCCATTCCGGATGGCATGGCAGAGAATGACCATGACACACATTATGATCGGATATAAGGAAACTACGGTCGTCAGTTTGAGACAAATATCATGGATTTTATGATTTTCTATGGATTTAATGCACTTGGGATTTTAGGTTTTCAGAAATTGTTTTTGATATTTTATATTTCTTTTGATTTATGGAGTTATTTCGTGCATGTGAGATTTTAATTTTTCGAGATTTTTCGGTGTTTTAGATTTACTTTAAGAGTTGATTTTTGTAGGTAGATATTGTCCTCTTCAATGTTATCAGTTGAGATATTGTTCATTTCTAGTTGTATTACTTGTTTTTGTAAGGTGGGTAGAGTTTTCATGATATATATATATATATATATATATATATATATATATATATTTAAAAATCTTATTTTAAATGATTTTGAAATTTCGAGGATGAAATTTTTATAAGGTGGGTAGGATGTCACATCCCTATTTTGAAAATAGGTATATGACTGTATTTCATATTTTGGTGATTTTAAAATTTTGTATTTATTTAAATTTATTATTAGTTTTTGCGTCTCGATTAACCTTGGTTGTTGCGGCCTGATTCTTTGTTATTGATGTTGCTATTATTGGGATTATTTTTATTACTATTATTTGTGTAAATTTTATGTCATTGTTCCTATTATTATTGTTGTTAAAAATATTATTATTATTTAAATTTCCTATAAACTACCCCCAAACCTTACCCTAACTCTAACCTAACACTCTCCTCCCTCACTCACTCACAGCCGCACCCCCCTCTCATTCGTTCAGCTCTCTCTCCCCCGCTCACTCCTCTCTCTTTCCCGCTCACTCCTCTCTCTCCCAGCCGCTCTCTCTCCCGTTCTCCTCTCTCCCCTTACTGCTCTCTCCCTCTCCCGAGCTCTTTGTCTCTTCTCTCGGCCTCTCCCTCTCTCCCGAGCTCTCCTCTCACTCTCACTCTCCCTCTCGTCCCCGACCTCCGGCTCGGCAAGCTCTGTCGCGGCCACCACCACTGCTCCTAGCACCACTTCTGCCGTCGTTGACCTCAAGCCCGACCCCCTCCTCAGCGACCACCGCCATCTCCGACGTTGTCGTCTCCCTCTCCTCCTTCACGATGGCGAGCCCCTCTACCGCTGCTTCCGTTTGTCACCTCCGCCCGTGAGCCGACCGACCCCATCGAGCTTCTCCGACGGCTCCTCCAGCTTCTCCGACTAACCTCTCTTCCTGTATACTCTGCCTGGAGCCAGCTTCGCCTGGCCGAGCCTCCTCAGCAGCTCCCTGCCGTCGCGCACGGGAGCAGCACCGCCTCGAGCGGCGGGATACCCTTGGGTCCCGTATTGCTCGAGCAACGAGCTAGCCTCATAATGCATGCACCTCGCTGTGCGCACTGTCTCATTTTTCGTGCCACCTTGAGCTACGTACCTCGAGCCCCACGCTCCCACAAGTACCGTGTCATCACGATTTGCATATTGTCTCGATCTTCGTGTCTCGTCCTTTTGTGCCTACCTCGTGATGAGTGCCGCATTGATTTGTGCATCATATTTTATCTTAAATCGTCTCGATTCATGTGCATGCCTCAATTTGCTTGTCATATTGATTTGTGCATCATATTTTATCTTAAATCGTCTCGATTCATGTGCATGCCTCAATTTGCGTATTGCATTGATTCGTGTGCCATCCTGATATTCATGATCCCTCGATCTACGTACGCATCTCGATTTACGTGTATGTTCTGTTTCCCATTCATCTCGGTCTTCGTGTCACCTCGATTCTCATGTGCATCTTGATTTACGCACACGTTCTGTTTTCCATTCGTCTTGGTATTCATGTCACCTTGATTCGCATGTATGTCTCGATATACGTGCATGTCTTGATTTGTGTGTCTGCATCGATCCGTATGCCTTGATTTCTGTTCCAGATCCCTGTACTGCTTTCGAAACCTATGCGGTATGGCCTTCTTCCATCTCTTGTAATTTTGTCAGTATTTTATTAGTTGATGCTAATGATTGTTTATTGTGTTCTGAGGACCTTGATGGACGTGTTACCTTGGATCCCGACCACCGAAGACTTGCTTACCTAGCCGAGCCCTCTAAGCAAGTACCCCTTACTCATCGACGACTCTTGTCCTCCCACTGGATTTTATTGCATTAAATTAATTTGTAATTGTAAATGTATAATAGTGTGTAGTGAAGCATAGTAGTAGAACTGCCATGATTAGAACTTATAATAGATTAGTTCGATACCGGGTCAAGCTATATCAGACAACTAGGACGGCTCATCCAGACCTTCGAGAACACGGACACAACTCACTTATATTGATTGTCCCCACATGCCCCATATTCGACTCGCAGTCGAGTAACGGCTTTGGCTAATTATTCCTATGCATATGTTTTGGTTAAAATGATGGACCTGTGATTTGTTGCGTCCTGCGTGGTGATTCTTGTTGTATATATTAGTTTGGCGTCCAGTACCCATCATAGTGCTGCTGGAGGCCAAGACTTAGTGTTCTCGGCTTGCGATTCTGCGACGGGTTACGCCGAGTGGATATAGCACTATCTCGCAGGGAGCTCCGGTGCAAGAAATACAGAGGAGACTCAGCTGAATTTTCTAGAATTCTTGGTCCGAAATTTGATTCGAAGATTTGGGCCGAACCATTCCTTTGGTTTGCTAAACCAGACTTATGTAGATCTGTTGTAGTACAGATGCCTGATCGCTGACCTGATACCTGATAGGTAGACCCATGTGATTAGATTAGTCACCTAGCTATGGACCTGTCTTGCCCGTCGGATAATATGAGGGGTACAGTTCTGCTCGGAAGACGGTCTGCGACCCCAGTCCTTGTTTTGTTTAAGGGTCGTGGATCTGCTCCTGAGTAGTCCATGCAATCCTTGTCATTTTCCTTTTAGATGATGTTCTAGTTTGATCAGATATGCCTATGTAGTCGAGGTTATTGATATATGGTTTTTACCTGACTTTCCAAGCGCCCATCTAGAGACTTGTTTACTTATAGCATGTGATCATTTTTTCGGTAGATACTTTTGAGCCAGAGGGCCTAGCATTGTTCAGTGATTAGCTTAGTATCGAGTGATCGTATTTTCTGACATGATATTTATTCCAACGTAGATGGGAAGGCTAGATTGATCCGGTAGATAGACCGACTTGACGATTAGAGATGTAGGCTCCCATGTGTACTTGAGATGTTATTATAGTAGAGATCCTGACTGTGTACCTGACCTGATATCCATGCCACGATGTAGACAGAGAATTTCATGTGATTGACTGATTGACCATGTTCCTGACTTGACTACCTGTACTCGTACTGATACCTTCTATGTGTGCACTGAGGTGATATCCTATGTGTGCCCTGAGGTGCTATCCTACATGTGCACTGAGGTGCTATGCTATGCGTGCACTAAGGTGCTGTATGATTCTATGTGTTATATGGCAGTACATCCGTCTTCCAGAACGGACATGGTAGTTGGACTTTAGCCTTAGCATGGTTAAGATTGATTGCTTGCTTGTTGCATTGCACTAAGAATGATCACCATCTAGGACTCTATGAGCCGATGTGGATTTGTACTTAGTGTTCTCGTATTGAGACACGACATCCAGAAGGATGATCATGTGACCACGGCATGTGATTCCAGGTAAATGTAGAAGCTAAATTAGACAACTTAAATAGTAGAAGCATTGGAAGGGAACAAAATCTTGATATCGTGCATTACCGGCCGCCCCAGTCCCCGTCTTGACGCGTTGGGTTGGCCGCCACGGATATTGTTACCATCCGTATTAGTAGATGGCAGTATCCGACTACTATATATACTATGCGTTATATGACTGTTATGTTTCGCGCAGTATCCTTTTGAGGGACCGGTGCTTACCTATGTGCTATGCATTATTTGGCCTCACTAGCCCTGCTGGATACTGCACGATCTGAGGATTCCAATATATTGCATTGTTGGGTAACCCAACCTCCACACAGATAGCCGTAGACATTTGAGTGGCCACTTATTCACCTAAATTGTATGGCTTACAGCTTGCTAAGCTGGCTGGTACTTAACATTATCCTGGTGTGGTAATCCATTCCCATGTTCTTGTTTGATCTAGGGGTGGATTACTGTTCCGATGACAGACTATGAATTCTAATTGGCGATGCAGGTATTAATGGATGTTAGATGACTGTGATGATTGTTGGTTATCTACCTGTGTTAGTTGTAGATTGTTATCATGCGTTGGTTTCGCACGATCCTTACCTTCATTTACTTTTCATATATATTCTTTTTGTCATATATTTTAACCTGCTGGTTTTCTTCTCTCATCCTTGAGACTTCCTTTCTGGTACTTGCTGCGGTTGGCCTGACCAACCCTCGATTGTTTCCAGATTGCTAGTGACCGATCCTATGGATCTTTCAGACTTGACTTGGAGGATGAGCTTCAGTTCCAGACCATGCTAGAAACTGTGAGAAGGTATACTCATCTATATTATTATCCTGTACTGTAGACTTCCTGATTATCATGAGTATTTCTTGTTTCCATGTGATAATTCTTCTTGCGGTTATTTCATTATTATTGCATGTGGATATGAGATCAGATTTAGGCCATATATTGATCGCATGCTAGGATACCCCACAAGAATGGCAGTCGTGACCGCCGTATGACGTCTTCGTACTTTATACAGTGTAGCTGGCCTACGTCCGTCCCCATATTTTGGTACTGGGGTGTGACAATTATCCACACAGTGGCATCTAGAGAGTCAAAGCAATTTCCTCTCGTCGTCAGATCATCAACGGAGTAAAGGAACCACTACATCATTCGACATCCACCGTCATACTTCCCTAGAATAAAAAATCTTGTTTTTGGAGGTCTTGTTTAGTATTTCTTTGACTCTTTTCCTTCTGTAATACAAAAGTTCGTACAACTTTTTATTCATGGCAAACAAAATAGCGAATTTGCTGTGGACGACCTTCTCTTCTAATGAGAAGGTAGTAACGTAGTCCGAATATAACTTGTTGGGGTCTTCTCAAAAGATTTTGGTCATACATTTTGACCAAAAAGCTTTTGAAGATATACTCTCTAAAGATGGCGCTGGCCCCTCTCCTAGGCTGGCTAAGCCTAAAAAGGTGTGTAAGGCGTGTTGGCCTATTGGCTAGTGGTCATACCTGATTTTGATAATCAACAACAACTTTGGTCGATACTCAAAATATACGAATTGCTATAGGTAACAGAAGTCTACATCTCATGCTACAAGGAACATCGCATCATCACCTAGAAGCAATCTCATTGGAATTCAAGATAGAGTCATTTTGTATTTTTTTCTGTATTTTTATTTTATTGAGTCTAGGAAAATATAAAATGTAAGATCATACGGGATTATACCGGCTTAGGTTATTTTCCAGTCCAAAAATAAAAAAAGCCTACCTATCTATCCCAGAAACTCCACATATCCAAATAGCCCAAAACCTATTCAAATTTGGTCCATACAAAATCTAGTTCTGACCTACCAGAACTCAGCCAGAACTCTGACCGAGTTCGGTCTGAGTTCTAACCGAGTTCGGTCAGAACTTTATGAATTTTCTGTTCCCACTAAATCTGCAGGCAACATTCGAATGCGATATTCTAGCATCCTAACTCTGGCCGAGTTTGGTCCTCAAAAATACTATAAATAGAGAATGATTTTCACTTTTCTCTCTATCTCTTCTAAAGTGTTTTTCCAGCTCCTTAAAGCTTTCAAATCTCGCCTATCCTTAGCCAAAACTAGTATAGTTTTGTTCGATCTAGAGTTTTGGTTCAAAGAGTTGTAAAGAGGTTGCAATTCAGAAAATGCTCCAGTTTTTGGAATCAGTCTGTTGGAGTCGGTCGTGCACTCGTCACCAAGGCATGGTGTTGTAAAGAGATGACAAGCTCTCATTTATCTTGTGAATAGTAGATTAACAGCGGGCAAGAGTACTCACGACTGGATTAGTCCTCTCAGAGGGAAACCAGTATATATCGCGGTATTCACTGAGTTTGATCTTCTATCTCTTGCTTACTGCATTTATTTACACTCTCTTATTTTCTGCCATAGTTTATTTCTGCTATAATTTTTTAAAGAGGTGATTATTTCCACTGTACGTACACACACTCTATTCACCCCCCCACTCTAGAGGTGCTCAACATTCCTACAATTAGTATCAGAGCAGATTATATATATATATATATATATATATATATATATATATATATATATATATATATATATATATATATATATATATAAACACTCTATAGAGCATATATAGCAGCCATGAAATCGATATTCAACGGTGAAATGCAATCCACAAATAGACCCCCACTATTTGATGGAACGAACTATACTTATTGGAAAATATGAATGAGTTTCTTTCTTAAGTCCCTTGATTATGATCTTTGGTCGATTGTTATAGACGGTTATAAGAACCGGCTAGAATTTTGGTTGATGTTGATCTAGTAGAAAAGCCACACGACAAATACACAGAACAGAAAAAGACAAAAGCTAATCTAGATGCACGAGCCATCAATGCACTATTCTGTGCAATTGATAAAACCGAGTTTAATCGTGTTTCTACTTGTATATGTCTCATAAAATTTAGAGACTTCTTGAGGTGACTCATGAAGGTAGTTCCCAAGTGAAGGAATCCAAAATCAGCAGACTAACACAGGAGTATGAATCATTAAAGATAAAACCCGACGAGTCAATTACACAAATGTTTACTTATTTCCTTAATATCACTAATCCTTTACAATCTCTTGGTAAGGATTACAGCAATTGGAACCCGAAGACAACTGCGATCATAGAAGGAAATGATCTCACCACAATGACTCTGGAGACACTTATGGGCAAGCTGATGACCCATGAGCTGACTTGCAAGAATTTGAAGAAGCAACCCCCAAAGAGAAATCTATCGGCTTTAAAGCACAAAAAGTCACATGCAATGATTCTAACGAAGAATCTTCCAGTGGTGATGAGCAAGCCTTGGTAGTCAGAAACTTTAGAAAGTTCTTGAAGTTTGAGAGATCAAACCGAAAGAAGAAGGACGTCCACGAAAGCAACAAAGAACAAACAATATACTTTAGATGTAAGAAGATAGGGCATATCAAGAAGTACTGTCCATTGTCAAAGAAGAGCTGTCCATATGATCGATCAAGATCAAGCAGCATAGCTGCGACAGGTCAAAAGTATGCTAATACTAGCATCCGGCACGAGATAAGGCCAGTGAGTCAGAGGAGGAGGACAGACCTAGCAACATTGCAAATGTCTGTCTACTGGCTTTCGATAAGGTATCTTCTAACCTTATGTACGATGATTTTACTTTCGATGAGCTAGAAAATGCCTTTAACGAACTACTAGATGAAACATAAATATATTAGACAAGTACGAGCAATCTCGCAAAGAGGTTAAGGCTTACACAACCGAAGTAGCACGATTATCTAATATTCTTGAAGACATTAAAGAGATGTCTGCTACCGGTAACGCAGATGAGATAGCCAAGCTCAAAGTAGACAATCATGAGGCTATCCTCACTATCGAGAAGAAAGAAAGAGACTATGTCAAAGTGCAAGAGCTTTATGACATAAAGAAGAAGAGACACTTAGTCACAGAACAAAGACTCATTAATATGAATGCCAAATATGAGGAGTCTTGTGTGATTTCTAAAAATGTAGAAATCAAGCTAGGCAAACAGGCCATCCCTGTTATACAGCCTAAGGTTAGTCCTAATGCTAAGCATACAACTAAGAGGAATAAACCACAGAAAGCACGCAAGCAACACGTCAATCACAATTATGCTTTCACATATAGGTTTCCAAAGAAGACCCAAATGCATGTCAATACAGAAACAAAAAGCATATTTTTAAAAACTTACTTGCATGTACTGTGGTACTCACGGATACATATCACAGTATTGTCTAGCAAGGTAACTTGATGACAATCAAACACTTGTTTGGATTCCTAAGACTAATCAGAAAGGATCCTCAAAGAAATGGGTACCAAAGTATTCATCTACTCGTTTTCTAGGTGGACCCTCAACCCTCTCATGCTAGAAACTAGTGGATCCTCGATAGCGGATGTTCGTGGCACATAACTGGTGATGCATCTTTGTTCGCTGTGCTATCGATAAAAAAAGAAGGATATGTTTCCTTCGACAATAACATGAGAGATGATATTATTGGTAAGGACACCGTTTGTTATGACTCCCTATCTAGTAATAAAAGACGTCTGTCTAGTTACAGAGTTGAAACATAACCTACTCAGCATAAGTCATTTGGCAGATAATGGTTATGGTATCAACTTTGTAAAAGACAAATGTTCTATATATGATATGCCATCTGGTAATCCCGTATATGAAGGGATTAGTGAAGACAATATTTATGTTTTCTTTTTAGAAAGTAGTAATAATGCAGTAGAGTGTCTGGTAGCCAACCAAGATAAAATCTGGCAATGGCACATGAGGCTAGGACTTGCCAATATGGACACTATCTCACGGCTATGCACTAAAAATTTGGTAAAAAGACTCCCAGAAATCACATTCAAAAGAGACATGGTATGTGCTTATTGTGAAAAGAACAAAGCAACTTGGTCATCATTTAAATCCATCAACGCTGTAAGTACTTCTAGACCCTTGTAGTTTTATTGTAAGTAATTCATCAACGCTATAAGTAATTCACATAGATTTGTTTGGTACTAGTAGAGTCTCTAGTCTTGGCGGTAAGCTCTACGCTTTTGTAATTGTTGATAATTTCTCTCGTTATACATGGGTTTTCTTTTTATTAAATAAAAGTGATGCTATTTTTGAATTTCAGATATTTTGTAAAAAAGGTACAAATCGAAAAAGGCTTAATGATTACTCGAATCCGAAGTGATTATGGTAGCAAATTCGTAAATACTGATTTCAAAAAGTTTTGTGATGATAGTGGATACTACCACAAATTTTTTGTCTTAGAACTCCTCAACAAAATGGTGTTGTGGAGCGGAAGAATCAAACTCTAAGCGAGATGGCTAGAGTCATGCTGAATCAGCATAATATTCCTAAGCATGTTTGGGCAGAAGCTGTTAGTACAACCTATCATGTTTTAAATAGGATGTTGATTCAACCTATCTTGAAGAAAACACCATATGAGCTGTGGTTTGGAAGAATTCCAAATATTTCATACTTTAAAGTTTTTGGATGTTGTTGTTTTATCTGAATACCAAGGATAACTTGGGTAAGTTTGACTCTAAAGCAGATGAAGGGATATTTCTCGGATATGCTGCTAAGAGTAAGGGATATAGAGTTTTTAATAAAAGATCTATGATTGTCGAAGATAGGTTATGTAAATTTTTATTCTCTCTGGATGATCTATGATTGTATACTTCTTATGTAAATTTATGTAGATGAAAATATTGAAATATTTTCCATCAAATATACATACAAATATTGTACTATGCTTCTCATAGCTAATGGTATATATTTCTACACAAAACTTATTTATTTAATAAAAATAAAATTATTTAGGAAAAATACCTTATATATAAATTATTCTAAAAATAATAAAATATAGCAAAAAATTAAGGGAAGGGCTCATGTGCCCCATGCATATCTGGGGTTGACTAGGTTAGGGTCCCACCATATTTTCTAGTCAATTGAACCCGAAAAGTCAATCAATGAGCCTCTCAGGCCATTCGCAAATAAATAGCAAATGGGGACTCGATTGAGTGACACACCCTTGGCATGGGTGTCGTAGGCTCAAATGGGTCAAAATCATGTATTGGGTCAAATGGTTTTGATCGATGTTGAGCCCCGAACTTAAGTTGGAAGTTAGGTCTAGAATTACGGTCAATGGTCGAATGGCGTAAATTGACTCGAAGTTGTGCGAAGTCAAAAGAATATTAAAGAACAAGTTTGGATGGGACATGATATATCAAAATGAAGGTAGACTTGTCTAATTCAAACCTCATAAAGGATGCTTCGAAGGATTGACACTTCTTGTTCTCCAAAAATCAAAGCTACGAAAAATTACATCTATAGTTCTAATTAAATATAAAATCCAATTTAACAAAGAAAAATCATATAAAATACAAAATTCCAAAAATCAGGGTGCTTACAATCTACCCACCTTAAAAAAAAATTGTCCACGAAATTCAATTTATCAAAACAACTCAATAATGACAAGGAAGAAGGCGCTTTCCAGCCATCGAACAATTGATCTGTCTTGTCTTCAAATATTTAAGGGACGTACTCCAAAAGATTGCTACTCTAACCTAAAAGAAACAACTGGTAATATAATACTAATTTAACTATCTAAAATGGTTTTCCTACTATCCATGGCCACTAACTCCTTCCTAACTTTGAAAAGTTGCCAACTTATTTACCTACTAGGGATCCTCATATCTTATTGTGATTATCTAGGTAGAGCCTGTGAAACTTGTAAATTGTGCATCTAATCTAAACGTCTAACTATATTCTCCTAACCATATTATTATCACAATTATATAAGTCTCTTTTTAACTGACCAAGTTAAGTAATACCTACCATTCTGTCTAATCCAATCTATACTACCAATAGGGCATAATAGTAAGTGGGTTGGGTTAGGCTATGTTCACGTTCTTCTTGTAGAGGGTCAATCTCTACACTAAGACTACTACTCTATTTTTTATCAAGTGACTTCCATAAGAGTGTTACTTAGTATGATGATATATTTATTTCTATATTGATGACGTCTACACACCTTTGGTCACCCTACCCCATCAAACAAATGATAGCCTAAAATTTTATAGCCCTTGCACCCTAGTTGCAAAAATCCCTACCACTAGATATCTATTGCATCTCTAATCCCCTCCTATCTATTAACCAACCAAAAAGGAAACTAACTTATACTATAACTTAAGGATTTCTGATAAATTCTATATAGCACGATCATTCGTTACTCCGAAATAGGAAGGGACGAGAAGCAACGGTAGAAGAAAGCAATGGAAGAATAGTCGAGAGCAAATACGAAGTTCAATGACGGTAGAGAAATTTCTAACAGAATTGTTAAGGTAGTTGTGGATTTAGAACTACCATAGCATGTAGTATATCTTTGTACTAATATATATATATATATATATATATATATATATATATATATATATAAAGAAACAAGTCGATAGAGATATGGCTAACACAAATCTGCACGATGCCATAATCAAAGACACCCCAACACACATCACAATACTAGCTACAAGAGTCACAATCACATAAACACAACTCATAGGCCCTATCCCCAACAAATGAACACAGAGAGAACCCTCTGTAAAGAAGAACATGAATACATCACATCATGCTTTCTACTATCATCACCGTAACACTCATGCTAGAACTCCTCATTATACTAGAACTCATCATACACAAAACACTCACTCATCTTCCTCTAGACATATAACACCCCTGATATTGTGGTTTACTTGGACACCCATCCTATTACTGTGAAATGAGAAAGCATGTTGACATGAGAATGCTAAGATGGCGTCCTAAAACTAACAGTGAAGGACCCAAACATTTTTGAGTACCAAAGTCTTCATCTTCAACTTGTGTTGTAGGTGAACCCTCCATCGCATGCTAGAAGCAAGTGGATCCATTGCTCATGACACATGACAAGTGATGTTTCACATTTTGCAACGCTATTGATGAAGAAGGAAGGACACATAGCATTCGGTAATAATTTAAAGGGGTACATCATTGGACATGGCAATATCGGCTCCCCTCCTTATCCTTGCTTTAAAAATGTTTATTTTGTTACAAATCTTACGCACAATCTTCTTAGCATTAGGCATCTCACAGATAATGGCTATGGTGTTAACTTTGTTAAACACATGTGCTTAATCTATGATAGGACAAATGGGTCTACTGTGTATGAAGGTAATAGAGAAAATAACATTTATGTTCTTTATCTTGTTGAAAGTACTAACAATGACATGTGCTTAGTGGTAAATAATGATGAGTGTTGGCTTTGGCACATGAGACTTGGACAAGCCAACATGGACACCATCTCCCGACTGGCTACCAAGAAGCTAGTTAGAGGACTCCCAAGCATTCCATTCAAGAAAGACATGATATGTGAAGAATGCGAGAAGAGTAAGTTAACAAAATCCTCTTTCAAATCCATCAACTCGTTGAGCACTACTAGACCCCTCTAACTTATTCATATTGATCTATTCGGTCTTAGTAGAGTAGCTAGTCTTGGTGGTAAACTTTATGCTTTTGTTTTAGTGGATGATTTTTTAAAATTTACTTGGGTTATTTTTCTTGCAAATAAAAGTGATAATTTTCATGAATTTGTTATTTTTTGTAAACGTGTTCAAAATGAGAAAGGCATTATGATCAACAAAATTAGCAGTGATCATGGGTGAATTTGATAATGTCTATTTAAAAAAAAATTGTGTTAAAAATGGTTTTGGGCATGATTTTGCTTGTCCTAGAACTCCACAACAAAATGGTGTTATGGAAAGAAAGAATAGAACCCTCGACGATATGGCAAGGGTCATGTTAAACCAATACAAGCTTCCTGAATACTTTTGGATGGAAGCTGTTAACACGGCATGTTATGTTATAAATAGAGTCTTGATTAGACAAATTTCTAACAAAACTCCTTATGAGCTTTGGTTTGACAAAATTACTTCTATTAAGTATTTTAAAGTTTTTGGATGCAAATGTTTTATTTTGAACACCAAAGATAACCTAGGTAAATTTGAAGAAAAAGCCTTCTTCTTTGGTTATTCTATGCATAGAGGATTTCGTGTCTTTAACAAAAATAAGTCTTATAGTCGAAGAGACAATCAATGTCTCCTTTGACGAACTTAACACTTCCACATCTGGCTCCTCGAATGATGTGAATGACAATTCCTTTCGTTTAAAAAACTCTTCATTTGGAGATACTAGTGCTCCTTCATCTAGTAATGACGTTGAGACTACTCCACACGAAAACTCTCCAATTCTAGAGACTCCTCAAGGGGATCTCCCTAAAGAATAGAGATTTGTCCCCCATCATCCCAAGGAGCTTATCATTGCTGATCCTTTCTCACTGGTTAGCACTAGATCCTCTATACGAGATCAGTGTGCAATTGTGACTTTTATTTCTAAAATAGAGCATAAAAATATTAATTATGGTTTTAAAGATGAATTTTGGATAATTTCTATGCAAGAAGAGCTTAATCAATTCGAGAGAAACAACATTTGGGAACTCGTTTCTAAGCCCCACAACTTTCTATTATTGGGGTAAAGTGGGTGTTTCGAAATAAGCTTAATGAGGATGGAATTGTTACTCGTAACAAAGCCCGATTGGTTGCTCATGGCTATAACCAAGAGGAAGGCATTGACTATTAAAAAACCTATGCTCCTGTTGCTCGTTTGAATCCATCCGAATGCTTTGTGCCTTTGCATGTTTTAATGATTTTAAACTTTGTCAAATGGATGTCAAAAGTGCGTTTTTAAATGGTGTTACTAAAGAAGAGGTGTATGTCAACAACCTCTTGGCTTTGAAGATTTTTAATTTTTTTAATCGTTTTCAAACTACACAAAGCCCTCTATGGCCTCAAGAAAGCTCCTCGTGCTTGGTATGAGCGTCTTAGCTCCTTTCTCATTTCTCACAACTTCTCCAAGGGCAAAGTTGACACCACACTATTAATTAGAACTCACAATGGCATACTCCTATTATTTCAAATTTACGTTGATGACATCATTTTTGGTTCCACTAGCATGACGCTATGCATAGAGTTTGCCAAAATTATGCATGATGAGTTTGAAATGAGCATGATGGAATGATTATCATTCTTCCTTTGATTACAAATCAATCAAGGACCACAAGACACATTCATCAATAAAGCCAAATACACCAAGGATCTTCTTAAGCGCTTTGAACTAGACTCATCCAAATCAATGAGAACTCCTATGGCCACAACAACTAAGCTTGATAACGATGAAAGTGGTGTATCGGTCGACATTCATAAGTATCGAGGTATGATCGATAGCTTACTTTATTTAACTGCTAGTCGTTCCGACATTATGTTTAGTGTTTGCTTATGTGCAAGATACCAAGTAAATCCTAATGAATCAAACTTATATGTCGTTAAGCGCATTTTTTAGTATCTAAAAGACACCATTAACATGGGACTTTGGTATCCAAAATCTTCATTCTTTGAGCTTATCGGCTACTCGGATGCAGATTTTATCAGATGTAAGATTGACCAAAAAAAGTACTAGTGGCACATGCCAATAGTTAACTCGGTTGCCCTTTCCACAACTGAGGTCTTGCGGCTGGATGTTGTTGTGCACAAATCCTTTGAATGACAAAAATACTCATTGACTACGGCATTTCTTCACCAGGCATATCTATCAAATGTGACAATACTAGCTCCAATAATCTAAGTAAAAATCCTATTTGTCACTCATGTCCCAAACACATTGAGATTAGACATCACTTCCTAAGGGACCACCACCAAAAAAGGGACATTCATCTTGAGTTTATTGACACTACCTACCAACTCGCGGACATCTTTACTAATCCTCTACCCGAGGATTGTTTCGTCTTCCTCTGCCAAGAATTAGGCATTCTAATCTTTGAACCACAACATTGAAATCTCTATTACCGGTACACCGATGGTAAATACCGAAATACCGTTGGTATACCGCCCCGCGTAAACTCTGCTGACAGCCGCCTCCTCCTCCTTTGTCATGGGCCCCACAAAATATTTTATATTAATTACTATATTTTCAAATTCCCTCTCATTAAATCCATATTTTTTTCCATCCTATCCCTTCATATTCCATCCCATCACTTGTACTTCCCATACAACTCTCTTTACTCCTCATTAATTACACCCATCAATCCAATCAACTTTTTAATACTTTATTTCCATCCATCCCTTTGCTTCTTTCAAATTTCTCTCCATTAAACACTCTTCCTATTTCCAAACCACCTCTTCCTCTTCTCCATACGGTTCTATACTTTCCAAAAGCCTCCCTCACCTCCTCCTCTTCTCTAACGTTCACTCCCTTCCCTATATTTTCCCTCTCTATTAGCACTCCTCTCACCACCTCTTCCATATGTCTCACACAAAACGTCCTCGCTCATCCTCCTCCATATACAACCCGTTTAAACCATCTCCCTACCCGATGGCACATATGATCGAAAGCTCTTCAAATCCAATGATGCCGTCGATGCATAGTTCAACTCCTTCCATAATCGTGCAGTATCTGATGGCAAGCCAATAAACTTCAACATCTTCCCTGACTATCTCCCTTTCTTTCAAACTCATGGTCTGGCCACTCTTCTTGGCCATCAGATCACCGTCTATTCGGCTGCAGTAAGGAGGTTTTACTACAATCGTGTCCCGAATCTTGCGTATAATGCCATCGAGACACTCGTCAACAAATAACATTTTCGTCTCACAGCCAAGGACTTTGCTGACATTTTAGGAATTCCGAATCGAGGAGATGCCCTTCCCACCCTTGCGGGACTCTAGCCGCCACCTACTGCCACCCTTGAAGAATTCTGCAGCATCATTGCTTCTGGGCCAAACCCTTCTCTCATTCCCACTCTCTTCAAGCAACTAGAACCTTTCTACTATGAGTTACATCGCATCGTATGCTATTCCCTCATTCCTAAATCTAGAAATTATGATGCCATCACCACCGATGCTCTGGTATGCATGTATTATCTCTATGCCCAAAAAATTTAGTCCTTTTCGAAAACCCTTCTAAACTCCTTCATCTTCGTTCACTTGTCGACAAAAAGAGCCCTTAACTATGGAATGTTCAACACCCTCATCTTGGAAGCCAAAAATGTCGACCTCTGCCATACGAATGGTGCACCTTCATACCTGGCTCCATCTCGCTTTGCTGCAACTGGCCAATCCTCTCGTTCCTCTTGGCTTTCTGGCTCTCAACCTACTGCTGCTGCCCCCACTGATCCATCACCCCGAGCCGTTATATGCCTCTCACTCAACACTACTTTGACATGAGGATGGCTCAGGCCGAGGAACAAATGAGGACCAATACTCGAGGACTTGGCACCCTCATCCAAAGCCGCCTTCATGACCAGTGCTACTTCATTCAGCGCACCATACTGGACATGAATACCTACCTTGACCCGGACCTTCAAGATCGTGCCTATCACGACTCACGGTTTACAGATCCCAATGCCTACGACTTTATGTATCCCGATGTGATTGATCCTTTCGGCTCCTTTCAGGATCCTCCGGATGATGGGGATGACGATCTGGCTGATGCATGATTTTGGTTCCGAGCATGGTTGGTCTTCTAGTGTGTGATGTCTCTTTAATGGTTGTTTGTCTTTTGTGGTCCTTTGGGGACTTTTAGTGTCTTTCCTTAAAAAGATGTCTTTGGTTATCCCGATAGAGATAGGAGTTCGTCTATTATCTGAAATTTCAGTCTTATGTCATTTAGTGTCGATTTGTTCCATGTACTCTTCAAATTATATTTCTATATGCATGGTTTCCTCTTTAATTATGGCTTACTATATGAACTCAACTATTTTGGCTTAAATAACAAAGGGGAGAAATGGTGTCGAGGGGGAGTCATCCCATTATGGGGGAGCTACTCCCTAAAACACGATACCTTTTTTGTTAATTATCAAAATGGGTAAGATTGTTGACGCATTAACAATTTCTTCGTGTTTTAGTTCCTCTATCCGTTTCAGATTCAGATGCACTACTAAAAGTCTCTCAAGAGCAGTTACAAAATGACCGGTAAAATAAAGACAAGCCTGAAGTCTCTCTGAAGACAAAAAGACCGGTGAAAGAAAAACTGAAGAGAAGTTATCAACATACTCAAGCTCCCACTCAAATGATTCAAGTCCTTAGAGTCTGTACAAGGTCTAGGACAATTGTGAAACACTTGAGGTAGATGACAAAACCAAAAAGCCTACATAAATATTTTTAAAACATATTACATAACGGTATATCGATGGTACACCGGTTCGTACTGCCGACATACCGATTTATATAATAGAATTTACAACAACGGCATACCGACAGTACACCGGTTCGTACTGACGGTATACCGATTTACATAACAGAATGCTCTCTGTTTACAGCACGGGCATACCAACGATACACCGGTTCGTACCAACGGTATACCGATTTACATAACAAAAATGCTCTCTATTTACAGCAACGACATAGCGATGGTACACCGGTTCATACCAATGGTATATCGATTTATATCCACATAATGCTATATGTTAGTAGCACGGTATACCGACGGAACATCAGTTTGTATACACAGAATGTTCTCTGTCTGCCACATCTGCATACCGATGGTACACCGGTTTGTACCACCGGTATAGCGATTCTTATTCAGAGAATGTTTTCTGTTTAAAGAATCGACATACCGACGGTACACCGGTCCGCACCGTCGGTATACCAGTTACAAATATCTCATTATCCAACGGTCAGATTTTCAGCATTTATTGCTTCAACGACTAGATTTATTATCGTTACTGTTGCATAGACGGTATATTGACGGGATAACGATTGGCACCGGCGTTATACCGATTACAGACTATTTGGAGCACTAAATGACTAACTCTCTTGTTTGTTGTATTTAAAGACCTTGGGTCTTCTCTTTTAAAGTCATCCACTCAAGCTTTAATTTTCTTTACTGCCCAAGAGCTCCATCATTTCTGCATAGCTTTATTTTGTCATCCATCAAAGTGTTATAATATTCAAGAGTTGTAACTTAGATCTTCCAAGTGTTCAATAAGATCTAAACCATTTTCTCTCAAGTTTGAAGTTGACGAGCCTTCGAAGGAAAACTCGTGTGTAAGAAGTTGATGAGCCTTCGGATGAAAACTCATGTGTATATTCCTATAACGTTTCTTTTGTATCTTTTGGTTCACCTATTTTGTGGGAGTCACCATTAAAGACAATGTAGGGAAATAATATTATGATACGACAATAAACAATCATTCATTGCGGGCTAGTTTTTGACTGCTACAAGTTTTGGTTGCAACATCTTCTACGTACAACAAAATTGTGTATCAATCATAGTTTGTCAATTATCAAAATAGGGGAGATTGCTGGCCTATTGGTCATGGTCGATCCGATTTTGATAATTAACAAAACTATGGTTTGATACATCGCAACATGGATAAAAAAAGGCTGCTTACAAGCTGCTACATCACAAAGAAGACATATACTTTTTACTTTTATTATTTAAGTTTCTCTTTATTGAGTCTAGGAGCACTCAACTCCACTTATAAATACTACCCAAATCTATCAATCACTTCTGACTCGAATCCCATCCTAAAACCAAGTTCATTCCAAACCCAAACTATACATAAACAAACCATAAAATTTCTAAAAATTTGAAAACGAACTCGGACTGAGTTCTGTCCGAGCTCGCACTGAATTCGGTTACCCAAAATGGATACCCTAGTCAGCCTTCTCTCCCGGTAACTCGGCTGACAACTGTCAAATTTTTTAATATTTGAAGACCGAACTCATCCCGAATTCAGTGTCACGACTCGCACCCGAAAGATTTGGGCATAAGTCGTGGCTACGTCCAGCATATGCCGCAGAGTCAGCAGTAGATCGCTGTCTTGACTAACATCCAACAACTCAAGCAATATATATGAGTAGTTAAATGTAATAGTAAAATACTCAATCACAAACAATCATGGTAGATAAGGATAATAAACAAATAAATATTCTAGAAGGACATGGAGTCACAAGTCTAAGACATAAGTCTAATCCAGAAGAGAATATATATACATGCCAAATGTAAATTAATTGGAGACAAATCTAAGAACAAGAAATCTAGTCTAACAATACTGTAGAAGCTTTAAAATATCCAAAATAGTGCATAACATCATTCACAGATAGCGTCAGGCCCTATCCATCAAATGGCGCTCAGCAACAAATAATGTATGTCATCAAATGGCATCGGACATCAGATAGCGCAGGCAGCTACGTGGCGAGCTTCCCCGAGAAGCTGAGTCGTCAGTCATAACGACTGACAACGTAACAGTCGAGGAAAATCCTTTCGAATCCCAAGCGCACGGCGCTCGAGGATAGAGCTGTCAAGACCGGCCGGCGGGGCAGGCCGGCCCGTAATCCACCATAACCCACCATTTGGCGGGGCAGGGCGGGCCGACCCACCATTTTGGCGGGCTGAAAAAATTCCAACCCAGCCCAACCCACCGGCGGGCCGCAGGCTAGGCGAATTATTTTTAATTTTTTTTATTTGTTTTAATTTCTTAAAAGGAAAAAAATTATATATATAATATTTTCTACTCTCTCATATGCATCAAATTACAAATAAAATATAAGAAACATTATAATAATAGATATTTCTTTAAAACTCCTTCGTTCATGTAAATAAATGACCAAATTTAATATTTCATACATCATTACTTGCAATAAATGAGAATTTTTATCATTTATTATATATATCTTATATATGTGCTAAATTAAAAAATAGACGGCGGGCCAACCTACGTGGCCCGCAGGCTAGCCCAACGCGGGGCGGGCTACTGGCGGGACGGGCCGCCTAGGCCCTCCTGTTTGGCAGACTCCTAAATGCTCGGCCCAACCCACCTTTTTGGCAGGCGGGGCAGGCCGGCCCAACGGGCTTAGCCCATTTTGACAGCTCTACTCGAGGAGGATTGTATCAGATCTTTCATAGTGACAACTGTTTGTTACTTTATGCCATTTATCATTGGCGTAAAGTGACCAACTCCTCGCAGAATCAATGCTCAGCACGTTCCATAATTGGCACCCATCAACAGTATGTGCCATTTATCAACTGGCGCCAATCAGTCAACAATCATCCAGAAGCAGTTAAAGATGACGTGGCACACATGCCACTAATCTCAAAGAACGTACATGTGACCCTGTCCACGACCAAGCCCACTTCTCTCACACAATGCTATGTGTCCCATGCAGTTAAGCTAACCATTCGTACAAATGGATAAAACAGAATATGGTGTGCCAAACAGTGCATAATCATCCTATTTTTGTACTGTGCGCCAATTATTGTAACTGCCTGGCAGTTATCCTAAAACTCTATAAATAGGGTACAAAATTACTTCCCAAGGCATCATTAATGATCATAGTCTTATGACAAGAGTTCTCGGCAATTCTCCATCACTTTTGCAGCATGTTCGAGAGCTTTTCTCCTTCGACATCGTATCATCTAAGGGATAAAGTGGTCATCTTCTGATCAGATTTCTACAATTGTACTTCCCCAGAATCAAATTGTACTCGTGTACTTTCTTTTCTTAGTTTGCAGTTAAGTCTTTTTCTTAGACTTTTGTTTTTTTAAACAAAATGGCGACTCTGCTGGGGACGACTTTCTCCTCTGATAAGAAAGTGACAACTCAATACGATGTTGCATCATTCGGTACGATGCATGAGACTTTGGTCGTTGAGTTTGAACAAATTGCTTATGAGGAATTAATTGGCGTTGGGAGTGCCAAGCGTGCCACCACTGCTGCTGCCAAAAATAAGGTGCGCGCCCTCTGGACTCTGAAATCCATTATCGCGCCAATTGTTGCTGCCGCTACTTAAGACAAGGGAAAGAGCCTAATGGCCACTCCCTACGCTTTCTTAGTCCTTGACTTGGTAGAAAACTTACTTGATTGTGCTCTTGTGCCAATCAGTACTGAAACAACTCTGAACAAGAACTCTACTCCCAGAAAAGTAAGTTATGTTCAAAGTTTACTTCCTTCTGCCCATAGGCGTCGTGCCAAATGCATTGTGCCCGTGCGCACAGAACACCAAGGCATCATACATACTCCTTGCTAATCAGCCAGCACCATGACCTTTCTATCCTACACATATCAAGAAATAAATAAGAACTATTGAGGGTGTCACAGACTGACAACCAAGTAGTGCCAAAAGCTGACATGTACCCCTATCTTAATAGGCGTAGAGAAGAACTTCCTCAAGCAAATCAGATGGCACACCAGAAGACTTCAAAGTAGTCTGTTCTAGCTTTTAGTTCGCGCCCAGTGAGAGCTTCTAGGAGCCAGAACCTACTCACCTATGCCAATGAGCTCAGCACTGCCCTGTACATGCAGAAAGTTTAGGAATAGGCATCATATTACTAATGTAATCAGGTAGAGTCTGCCTCCTTCTTCTTATTATCCTTCTACTATACCTGATCTCCGTGATCTCATTGTACAAAAGCATAAGACTACAAGTTCATCTCGTGCATCGATGACCCTACATCATGAACATCACTGTAATCAGTATCATGAGATTGTAATCTAGTACTGCTGTAAGAGTGGTCGGTGTTTAACCACTTGAATTACCCTCGATCTCCTGATGTAAGTTTGATAAATAAAGATAACTTACTTCGTGCATCATCTACAGCATACGATAAACGTCACTGTGACTCACATGAAGTTGACGTCAAGTGATGCTGCAAGACAGCAGAATGGTCTGTGTTTAACCGTTTGAATTACTTTCGATCTCATAATTACTCTCGATCTTCCAACTGATCTTAGTGGATGAGGACGAACTGTAGTTTGCTTCTGTCAATATGACATCTCCTAGCACTGGGGTGGAAGACGCCCGAGGCGTAATTCATCGCGACCTTCAAGTCGACAAAATTGTAGTCAAATCCTAGACTCTTCTGAAGGGGTCTACCAAAACACAAGATTAAGACGTCAAAACTTCTTCGGTAAAAGGAAACTTCCCGATTCCAACCCTGGGGGTAGTGACTTACCAGACTTTGATGCTGACAGCGAAGACTCTGATCAAACTATCATGTTACCAGCTCATCTTTCGTATCAAGAGAAGTGTCTGTTTATATGACAAACGAAGAGCAAGACGCTTCCAGTTCTGCTAGCCAAGAACAAAGAATCGCTACCTTGGAAGCTAATCTGAAGGCTATGGCTGACATATTTACAAGCATGCACGCAGTAATCATGACACAATATGCTATTCCACCAGTTGTGAACCCAGTTCCAACTCAAGAACACGCAGCAAGTTATGTGCCTATCAACCTTGGCTCTGGAGTACAAGCTCATCTAAATACCACCATCCCGGAGGTTATACACCTTCAAGCACATGCTACTCCAAGTCACTCTAGTACTTGGGGTGGTACTTACCATGCGGTTCCACCTCCGAATCCTTCAAATCAATCTGCTGCTCTTCAAACACCAAGAGACCCTCTTGAAGTAGTCAAGCTTCTGCAAAATCCATTTGAAGCCTTCAAGCAGAAAGAAGGATTACAAAAGTTAGGGATCAAACAACCCTATCCTGCAGGGTGGAAAGAAGTCTCGTTCCCACCTAAATACAAGCTGCCGACCATAATGATGTTTGACGGAAGCACATCTCCGAGTCAGTATATCAATCACTTCGAGATGATGATTGATCATCTCCAACAGAACGATGTTCTGCTTACTAGAGTGTTCGTCGGATGCTTAGCGGGTGTTGTCTATGACTGGTATCAAAGATTGCTGGATGGTTACATAATATCCTTCACAGCATTAAAATAAATGTTCCTGGAATGATTCTATGAAGGGCCCTATGACATAACTATCTCTACTCTCACCAAAATCGAACAGAAGCCCAATGAGACAACCGAATGTTTCATTGAGCGCTTTCGACGACAGGCACTAAAAATGCCTCGGGGTACCCCTGACGTATTGACTACAGATATTTGCAAATCAAACTTGTTACCTATAGTCAGCATATGGACGGGACCTACACAATTTCAAGATTGGGGTTCTTTCATTGTAAGTGCTAGAGCAGCTGAAGATAGTGATAAGAAATTTAAGCAACTAGGCATCCCGATACCGAAACTAGACAAAAACAAACATCCTACTACCGGTAGTAGTAGTTACCAAAACAATCGCAAAGGTAAAGAAGCTTTAGCCATCAATGTAGGTCAGCCAGCACCTACGGCAACAACACCTCTACAAAGGGCAGTACCACGACCCAAGGAAGTGTATTCCTTTGATGACGACAACGTCACGAGCATCTTCGATTGTTTGATCAAAAGTAATAAACTTCAACTATCAAAGATCAAACGGCCAGATGAAGTCGATAATACTGACAATCCTAAATATTACATGTATCATAGATTTTTGGGTCATCCAACTAGGGTATGCGACGTACTCAAAGAAAAGATCCAAGGGCTGGTCAACGCCAAAGCAATTACTTTCCGAAAAGATGAAAAGACGGTGACAGACAATGCCGTCTTTCTGCAATTTGGAGACTTCGCTCCTCAGCTAGTCCCTGATGGTGTTGTCTCAATACCTAAGGCAACTATGGAGATTGTCATCCTCCCGCCGGCACAAAGTGACGGTTTAGTGCAACTGTCAACAGCGAAAGGTAAAATCATGTGGGTTCATCTAGAACTCATCGTCGAATTCGAACAGAAAGCAACTGTCTCTTCTAGCAAGTCAAAAAATCTGACCAAGTACAAATCATGCAACATGACCTCATGTGAGCATTCCTCACTTGATGGCCGTATTTTCTCTTTGAAAGCTACTTTTATTTCGACAGGATCCACGTCTTTATCTTAAAGGGACTGCCCCGCAGGCGTAAGAAATCAACTACCAACCTGAATTTCATCGATACAGCCAGCAATCTCGTAAGCTAATGATAAAGATGTGATATAATTTTCAGAAAGCACCAGGTTTAAATAGTAGAAAGGGTTCTCTGATACCTCTATCTCTATAACTTCAAGATAACAGGTCTCCTAGGATTTTGGATAGATCACATATTCCTTCATCAAATAAAGAAGTCCTCTAATGGTAGGGCATGAGTGAAGGCATATAACGTGGTTTCTCTCTCACCTGCTTTAGAAGAAGAAGTCTTGACCAGTACTAGATCCGGAAGACTCTACCTCAGAGACTACTCAGATGGTCAAGAAAATAAAGTTGTCAATCCTCCTCCTGCTCATGATGCACTTCCAACATCAGCCCCACCAGCTGATTCAGGTCCTTCTAAACCGACATCAGCTGATAAAGGCAAGCAACATGTTTGGTTTTACAAGAACCTGAAGAAGACTCCACTACAAGGTCTTTAAAAGCCATATAACTTTGACATAATGGCTCAATTAGCCAATACTCCGAAAAGACTATCAATCTTCGAGCTCTTTCGTCTCACTAAGGAAACTCGAGAAACATTAAACGAAGCTTTGATACAAGCTGATGCTTGTCTTACACATTTGAAGAAGTCAGACGAAGAGCCTATGACATGCCCTCAATGTCATAGTGTAATGGAAATAATGCCAAACATCACCTTCATCCAAGATGACATGCTGCTAGAAGATAATCAGCACGTGTCACGACCCACACCCGGTATAGGGGCACGAGTGCATAACAGCACCCAGCCTACGCTGCAGCATCGGTGGTAGAACGCTTGTCTAGATCACTAACTATCTATTTCATACAATAATATAATGTACCTGTCATAGAACTCAACTCCAAAATAGAGGACAAGGTACCATGATAATGGTAAATACTCAATCACAATCTAAAGCACGATAAGATATCAAAGAAGTCTAATAAACTATAAGTCTAAAACATCAACAACATCCAAATACAATATCTGTATCCAAATCTCAAATAAGATAACAAAATCTCTATTATATATATATACGCCAGGAGTTCTAACAGTAGATCTAACACAAACTAAAACTAGTAACTAAGTCTCTCGGTAATCACTCCCGTATATCAAGACCCATGGTTGCTATCCCCTCCTCAAATTCGTAGAATATGGAACACAAGTCCCTTGAGCAGTCATCTGAAAAATATATCCAGTCAGGATAGAATGAGCACACCTCTTCAAGCAATTCTAATTAAATGACAAAGACTATAAAATAGTTATAGTAAGTAATACTTGATGAACATGGGAAGAATGAGTCAAAAAATGAAATAGAACAACAGTTAACTAAAATAGATGGAAAGTAAATATGGGGGAACTAGAAGAACATGGTAATGAAGGCTGTAAATTAAGATAACTAAACTAGAACAAATGTGATGTGAGTCCAGAAAGTAGAATGTGAGTCCAGTAAATATAACATGAACCCAGTAGAAATCACTAAACTAGTATTTTTTGAAATACCTCATTCGACGTGTAAACGACTAGGGGTAAATGCGGCACATCGCACGCTTGGCAAGCGTACGATGGCTATCTTTCCAGATTAGACCAGTAGGGGTGGTTCTAGTACGATTATGAATGTTTACATGTCTACTTGAGTATTTCCCTACCTCGATAAGTACAAGTGAATCTATATCCCGACACATAAATCAAATACAAGTCCAGCCAAAAAGTAAGTGGTGCCAGTAGGTGTTTCTAGTAGGTGGTTCCAGTGAGTAATTCCAGAAATAGGGGCCAGACAAGTATAATAAATGTGTCGCAAGTGAATGAATCAAGAAATACCAATCCGTGCCATGACAGAAAATCAGGTAATACTGTACTAGAAGCTGAATCATAATAATAATCAGATAAATAAAAACTATTAGTGAATGTACTCACCTGTCGTCCTGAGCAGTAAATATGGATTGATGTCCAAAGTGGCGTCACAAGGACCTATATATGACACATACCGAGTTATTTGGTGTTCGAGAGTAAATAATATATTTAAATGCATTAATTACATGCTTCTAGGCCTTTTTTTAGGTCATGGAAGCCAAACTAGGTCAATGCTAATCAAACTAGATAAAACTAAGTCAATTTGACTCAATGGTTGACTTTTAGGGTCAAACTAGTTAATCGAACCAAATCTGGTCAATCCTAGGTTTTTAGACACATACCTTACCATACCAAGGTATTCTAGTCTATACTAGACCATACTAGCTGGTACCCTATGTAACTACCTATATTGCATATACATAGACTCAATATTGCATTAACTCAACTGATTTTACAATTATCTACCTTACCACAAACCCTAGTACCTAGGTAATCCCAAATATTTCCCATATCTTTACCTTACACATTAGCCTTACCCATATTCATACTCACCAACATACCCCATATATATACGAGTTACCTTCCCTCTATCAAGCATTACCTATCTAAGTTATACTCTAACCCTTAATCCTATACCTATATTGATATCTAGGCTTGAAACAACCCTTAGCATCCATATGGACTTATCCATACGTATCCCAACTAATTTTAGCTCCCCTTCCCGAAAATTTATGAAATATTTTTTTTATTTATTTGTTTTAATAGTGACTTTCAGAATTTTATAAATAATTATTTAGCTAATTCTTACGGTAGATGACTTTAGCCTTGGTTGAGTTATGAAGTACCAGACGACTAGGAATCCTGACATGGGTATGTTGTAGCGTGCCTTGACTAGTGTTTAGCCATGGTAGAGGAATGCCAAGCCATAAGTGTGTCCTAACTAGGAAAACCAGACCAAATTGTGAGTTAATCCCTATAAATGGTTTAATTAGTTTTTATTAATATTTTGACTTTTAAGCATTTCGGATATACCAGAATAGTCCGGACTGGGCCCGAACCGAGCCAAAGCCCGTGTAGGCTTATAGTGAGTCCTAAGACGTCCGTGTTGATATTTATTTTTAGTGTATACTTCGTATCTTAATTTAATTGGTCAATAAATTATTTTTCTAATTAATTGTTATATATCTATATAATATCGATTTGTTGATATTGATTGAATATTATTTTTGAAATATGATAACTATTTTCCTTAGATAGACTCGTGTATTTTGGGATCTAGACTATACAGATTTTTGGGTGTACAACTATTGTTCTTGTCACTAGTCCATTATCTGTTATTGTAAATATTAAATATTGTTTAGTTTACTTATGTAATAAATATTATTTATATGGCTTGTGCTTATATATATATATATATATATATATATATATATATATATATATATATGTGTGTGTGTGTGTGTGTGTGTGTGTGTGTGTGTGTGTGTGTGTGTGTGTGTGTGTATGTATATATATAAATATTGTATTGTATATATATAAAAAAAATATATATATATATATATATAAATATTGTATATGTCATTCTAGATATATAATAAGATTTTCGAGTATATTTGGTTATATGTGTGTGACTATATATATGTATATGTATATATATAGATATATATATGTGCGTATATAGATATTATTTTGTCATATGTTTGTGAATATATACATGTATATATATAGGTATATGTATAGGTGTATCTATATATAAATATATATATATTATACATTATACATGGGTGTATGTATACAAGTATATAAATATATGTGTGTATGTAAGTATAAAGCAGTATATACATGTCCTTGCTAGTTATTATGTGCTAAACAATGTTATAGTGGTGGCATGGCTTTGGATAACTAAAATGCAGAACAGGGTACTCTATATAAGGTCAGGCAGTCACTATGAACCCTTGTGAATCTCTTAAATTTATAATGGTTCGTAGTGCTTTGCTTTTATATCATGATGCCTTTGCTCATTTTCTCTTGTCTGTATCTGTATATACTTCAGATTTCTCGTCTCCTTATTTGGAAGAATGATCTTGTCCCTTTTTTTTAATTGTTAGTCAATTACTAGACAACCTGCAGTCTGCATGTTCATGCATAATTAGCTGAGGTTGGTAAGGAAAAAGAATAGGCAGTAGCCACTTGGCCCAGCCCAGCCGGCCTAGGCCCAAGGACCCGAGCCCATGGCCAGCGGACCAATCCCAGGCCTAAGGACCTGAGCCCATGGCCAACATACCAATCCCAGGCCCGACAAGTCCTCACAACAGAATCATGTATACATATAATAACAGCGCATATAATCTAGAGATTTAGAACAAAGGAGTAAACCCTAATCCTTAAATCCCAACACCAGTGCCGACCCCAACGACAGGTAGTTGCGCGCGCGTCCTGCTGCTGGCCGGCCACCGCCAGGCCGCCGTCGACCAGCCGCGCCACGACCGGGAACGGTTGCACAGAACACAACAACAGCAGCCCTGCGAGGCCGACTTCGTAGGGAGAAAATGATCTCCATGCTCTATCAATCTTCGAACCAATCGTGCAAGTAGAAACCTAACCTAACCACCTGCATTTCGATTTAATTAGCTCGATTCACCTTGCACTACACGTGCCGTAAACCAAGCCCAAAAATCAACAAAAACCCTGTTGCAAATAACAAAACAGGGCTGTCCCCACCCCAACTTGAGAGGCGTGTTCCGAACTAAATAATCCAGGTTTTCGAAAACCAACTTCAAACAGTAGAATTTAACATATAGGGGATCGAAACCCTTCTGATAGATTGATTTTTCATTTAGTTTACAGAAAGTTATTCAACGTCAAAAATCATGAAAAACTTGTTTTTAAAACTGTAGAAAATTAGAAAATCTTCCGATACGATGTGCGTCCCACAAATTCGGGCGACGTGGTCGTGCACCGTAAGCGTCGAAAGGCGTGTACGGATATTACGGACGTGTGGGCTTTGACGGAATTCAAATTGGTCGCGTGTGCGCGACGAATTTGATGCGTATCCGTCAAAATTCACTGTATCGACCTATGTACAAATTTCCAAATTACTTTGTGCACGTTCGTCAGATCAAGACAAAAGTTGCGCCATCAGGACCGTATTATTTTTCTGGTCCTGTATGCCAAGTTTGGTCCGATTCTGAGACAATTGATCGGATTGCCATTTTGTGGGCCCCACGGTCCGACTCAACGGGTGATTTTGTGCACGGCCTACCGGAATCCAACCTTGGACATACGGTTGGGTTCGTATCAAAAAATCGGACCTGTTGACATATAGTTTGACGACTTTAGAGACTATTGACTCTGACACGCTCTTCGGTCCAAAGCGGGTGTCCAACGGCGAACACCGTTTTTGCCTAAAATTACCGTATTGTCCCTGTGTCCAGAATTGGACTTAAGGATAGGCAATCCTAGCTATTTTGACTATTATGAAAATGTTGGCAATGTCTGTTTCAGCTTTAGGAGACAGTAATGATGATTTGGACTTTACGGCTCACCAGTTGACTATATTTTGTGGGATCTGCGTGCAACCTCCAGGCAAGCATACCTTGCCTTCCTCTACAGTTTTATGTACATGCATTGTATTTCATTTTCTAGTTTTGATTGTTTATAGACATATATTTTTTGTATTATATTCTTTTGAGTTATTTTCATTGCATATAGCCATGTTCATGTTTGGTCTTGTGGTTCAGAGTTGGAGTTTCTCGTCTGTACCTTGCTTGAGTCGTGTTATAGAACGAGTACGTGTAAGTGAACTGTTAAATCCTTGATAATGTTTCCTTGGCACCAGAGAGTCCACACTCGGAATGAGGGTGTTTTTCTTGATCTGTTTACATCCGTGAGTCCACACTCGGGACGAGGATGTCAATTTTTTGCACCAGAGAGTCCACACACGGGACGAAGGTGTTGACTTGACTTGTACCAGAGAGTCCACACTCGGGACGAGGGTAATTACATCAGAGAGTCCACACTCGAGACGAGGATGTTATACTTGCACCAGAGAGTCCACACTCGGGACGAGGGTGCCTTGCCGTGAACTAACCAGAGAGTCCACACTCGGGACGAGGGTTAGTACTAAACAGAGAGTCCACACTCGAGATAAGGGTTAGTATTTTGTTCAAACCCATGAGTCCACACTCAGGATGAGGGTTTGGTTCTTCCATTGATCTCGCGTTTATCGTTCATCCGGCAGTTCATTTATATGTAGTTGTTCTAGTGTTCGTGTGTTCGTGTTCGTGTTCGTAGTCATTTGTCGTGTTCCTATTTTTCTTGTTTATTTTCTTTCAATTTGCACAAAATTGTTAGATAGGCATGTACATTATGTATCTTGCTATGTCCTCTAAGGACCTGATGATCTCTTCAGGTTTAGCGATTTCATGGAGTTAGCTAGTAGTTCTGGATGGCGGAGGATTTGCGATTCGTGTGGGATTCAGGTATCATTACTATGTTTGTTATCATTTTGTGCTTTACGTTCCTTATCACGAGTTTTCTTGTTTATTGATTCACTTTAGAGACTCTAGTTATATTCTTTGAGTCTTATCGGACATTTATGCTAGTGGGCTGCAGACCATGACCCATAGTGTTCATTCATGTTTCGTATACTTATTATGGATTTGAGATATAGATTTGTTTGCCATGATTTGGCAGTATACCATAGCCGTGACAGCGTTTACGTATTCGAGTCGGGCTGGAGTCTGCTTGATACGTATTTGGCTTGCTCACGCTCTCGCGTCCGAAAAGCGGGTGTGGGTCGTGATAAGTTTTTTTGGTGGCCCATACAGATCAGAGCATATCGTATCGGTTACGTAACAGTACCGGTACGAGCCTACGAATATGACTAAACCATAGAAATCTCAATCCACACTGCCTTGAAAATTCTTTTAAAAATTTCTGTACCGTTCTTGAAACTCCATATTTTCTCTCGATTATTCTTCCTTGCTTTCCCGTGCCATTAATTTTCGTCCCTTCCTGGGATGACGAATGATCGTGCTGTCTAGAATTCGTCAGAAATTCTTAAGTTATAGAATAATATTCCTTGATTATTGAATATTTGGTCGTTTATAGATATGAGGGATTATAGATGCCATAGGCCCTAGCTATATGTTTGAAGGATAGTTAGCCAGTAATTAAAAGACTTTAAGATTTTAGTGACCTGCGTTTTGAAGGGTAGTGTGACCAAAGGTGGGTAGAAGTTTCCGAGGTTTCGTAGTTACAAAATGATTAGGACGAGAATATAAACTATTTTTGAGGAATTAAATTTGAGGGAATTAAGGTAATAGTAGACTTTGAAGTTTAAGGAATAATTATGAATTAGAATTTCGAGGACGAAATTATTTTTAAGTTGGGTAGATTTGTAGCTCCTCTTCCCGAAAATTTGTGAAATATTTTTTTATTCATTTGTTTTAAATAGTGACTTTCATAATTTTATAAATAATTATTTAGTTAATTCTTACGGTAGATGACTTTAGCCATGGTTGAGTTTTGAAGTACCAGACGACTAGAAATCCTGACACGGGAAGTGCAGTAGCCTGTCTTGAAAAGTGTTTAGCCGTGGTAGAGGAATGCCAAGCCATAAGTGTGTTCTAACTAGGAAAACTAGACCAAGTTGCGAGCTAATCCCTATAAATGGTTTAATTAGTTATTTATTAATATTTTGACTTTTAGGCATTTCGGTTATACCAGAATAGTCCGGACTGGGCCCGAACCGAGCCCTAGCCCGTGTAGTCTTATAGTGAGTCCTAAGACGTCCGTGTTGATATTTATTTTGAGTGTATACTTCGTATCTTAATTTAATTGGTCAATAAATTATTTTTCTAATTAATTGTTATATATCTATATAATATCGATTTGTTGATATTGATTGAATATTATTTTGGAAATATGATAACTATTTTTCTTAGACAGACTCGTGTATTTTGGGATCTAGACTATACAGATTTTTGGGTGTATAACTATTGTTCTTGTCACTAGTCCATTATCTGTTATTATAAATATTAAATATTATTTAGTTTACTTATGTAATAAATATTATTTATATGGCTTGTGCTTATATATATATATATTGTATATGTCATTCTAGATATATAATAAGATTTTGGAGTATATTTGGTTATATGTGTGTGACTATATATATGTATATGTATATATATAGATATATATTTGCGTATATAGATATTATTTTGTCATATGTTTGTGAATATATACATGTATATATATAGGTATATGTGTAGGTGTATGTATATATAAATATATATATATATATATATATATATATATATATATTATACATTATACATGGGTGTATGTATACAAGTATATAAATATATTCGTGTATGTAAGTATAAAGCAGTATATACATGTCATTGCTAGTTATTATGTGCTAAACAATGTTATAGTGGTGGCATGGCTTTGGATAACTAAAATGCAGAACATGATACTCTATATAAGGTCGGACAGTCACTATGAACCCTTGTGAATCTCTTAAATTTATAATGGTTCGAAGTGCTTTGCTTTTATATCATGATGTCTTTGCTCATTTTCGCTTGTCTGTATCTGTATATACTTCAGATTTCTCATCTCCTTATTTGGAAGAATGATCTTGTCCCTTTTTTTAATTGTTAGTTAATTACTAGACAACCCGTAGTCTGCATGTTCATGCACAATTAGCTGAGGTTGGTAAGGAAAAGGAATCGGCAGTAGCCACTTGGCCCAGCCCAGCCGGCCCAGGCCCAAGGACCCGAACCCATGGCCAGCAGACCAATCCCAGGCCCAAGGACCCGAGCCCATGCCCAGCAGACCAATCCCAGGCCCGACAAGTCCTCACAACAGAACCATGTATACATATAATAGCAGCGCATATAATCTAGAGATTTGGAACGAAGGAGTAAACCCTAATCATTAAATCCCAACACCAGTGCCGACCCCAACCACAGGTGGTTTCGTGCATGCCCTGCTGCTGGCCGGCCACCGCCAGGCCGCCGTCGACCAGCCGAGCCACGGCCAGGAAAGGTTACACAGAACACAACAGCAACAGCCCTGCGAGGCCGATTTCGCGGGGAGGAAACGATCTCCATGCTCTATCAATCTTCGAACCGATCACGCAGGTAGAAACCTAACCTAACCACCTTCATTTCGATTTAATTAGCTCGATTCACCTTGCACTGCACGCGCCGCAAACCAAACCAAAATCAACAAAAAACATGTTGCAAATAACAAAACAGGGCTATCCCCACCCCAACTTGAGAGGCATTTTTCGAACTAAATAATCAAGGTTTTCGAAAACCAACTTCAAACAGTAGAAGACAACATATAGGG
This sequence comes from Iris pallida, assembly GCA_029216955.1. NCBI lineage: Eukaryota > Viridiplantae > Streptophyta > Magnoliopsida > Asparagales > Iridaceae > Iris > Iris pallida. The sequence continues at coordinate 45,370 of JANAVB010034862.1, read as the reverse complement.
GATCGAAACCCTTCTGATAGATTAATTTTTTATTTAGTTTACAGAAAGTTATTCAACGTCGAAAATCATGAAAAACCTGTTTTTAAAACTGTAGAAAATTAGAAAATCTTCCGATACGACGTGCGTCCCGCCAATCTGGGTGACGTGGTCGCGCACCGTAAGCGTCGAATGGCGCGTACGGATATTACGGATGTGTGGGCTTTGACGGAATTCAAATTGGTCGCGTGTGCGTGACAAATTTGATGCGTATCCATCAAAATTTATAGTATCGGCCTCTGTGCAAATTTTCTAATTAGTTTGTGCACGTTCATCAGATCCAGACAAAACTTGCACCATCAGGACCGTATCGTTTTTTGGTCCTGTATGCCAAGTTTGGTCCGATTCTGAGACAGTTGATCGGATCGCCATTTTATAGGCCCCACGGTCCGACTCAATGGGCAATTTTGTGCACGGCCCACCGAAATCCAACCTTGGACATACGGCTGGGTTCGTATCAAAAAACCGGACCAGTTGACATATAGTTTGATGACTTTAGAGACCATTGACTCTGGCATGCTTTTCGATACAAAGCGGGTCCAACGGCGGACACCGTTTTTTCTCGAAATTACTGTCTTGTTCCTGTGTCCATAATTGGACTTAAGGACAGGCAATTCTAGCTATTTTGACTATTCTGAGAATGTTGGTAATGTCTGTTTCAGTTTTCGGAGACAGTTATGATGATTTAGACTTTACAGCTCACGAGTTGACTATATTTTGTGGGATCTGCGTTCAACCTCCAGGCAAGTATACCTTGCCTTCCTCTACAGTTTTATGTACACGCATTGTATTTTATTTTCCAGTTTTGATTATTTATGGACATGTGTTTTTTGTATTATATTCTTTTGAGTTGTTCTTATTGCATATAGCCGTGTTCATGTTTGGTCTTGTGGTTCAGACTTGGAGTTTCTCGTCAGTACCTTGCTTGAGTCGTGTCATAGAACGAGTACGTGTAAGTGAACTGCTAAATCCTTGATATTTTTTCCTTGGCACCAGAGAGTCCACACTCGGTATGAGGGTGTTTTTCTTGATCTGTTTACATTCGTGAGTCCACACTCGGGACGAGGATGTCGATTATTTGCACCAGAGAGTCCACACACGGGACGAGGGTGTTGACTTGACTTACACCAGAGAGTCCACACTCGGGACTAGGGTGATTACATCAGAGAGTCCACACTCGGGACGAGGATGTTATACTTGCACCAGAGAGTCCACACTTGGGACAAGGGTGCCTTGCCGTGAACTAACCAGAGAGTCCACACTCGGGACGAGGGTTAGTACTAACCAGAGAGTCTATACTCGGGACGAGGGTTAGTGTTTAGTTCAAACCCGTGAGTCCATACTCGGGATGATGGTTTGGTTCTTCCATTGATCTCGCATTTATCGTTCATCCGGCAGTTTATTTATATGTAGTTGTTCTAGTGTTCGTGTGTTCGTGTTCGTGTTCGTAGTCATTTGTCGTGTTTCTATTTTTCTTGTTTATTTTCTTGCGCATGATAAAACTGTTAGATAGGAATGTATATTATATATCTTGCTATGTCCTCTGAGGACCTGATGATCTCTTCAGGTTTAGCGATTGCATGGCGTTAGCTAGTAGTTCTGGATGGCGGAGGATTTGCGATTCGTATGGGATTCAGGTATCATTACCATGTTTGTTATCCTTTCGTGCTTTACGTTCCTTATCACGAGTTTTTCTGTTTATTGATTCACTTTAGAGACTCTAGTTATATTCTTTGAGTCTTATCGGACATTTATGCTAGTGGGCTGCAGACCACAACCCATAGTGTTCATTCATGTTTCGTATACTTGTTGTGGATTTGAGATATAGATTTGTTTGCCATGATTTGGCAGTATACCATAGCCGTGACAGCGTTTACGCATTCGAGTCGGGCTGGAGTCTGCTCGATATGTCGCTAGCTTGCTTACGCTCTCGCGTCCGAAAAGCGGGTGCGGGTCGTGACACTAATACTCATTACCTTGCTTATAATCCCACACATTACCACCTTATATTACGCATACCCTTATCCTTTACTCTTACCTATTCGATACTTCCTACACATTACCCGCCACCTAAACCAAACTCATACTCATGTACCAAGTCCACATGTTTCCTATCACTGTTACCTACCTATAACACTCACACTCACATAATCTCTCCTACACCAGTTGCCTGTATATAGGCAACATGTGCACTGCTCTGTGTAGCACGACAGTGCACTGCTCCTGTCACTACCTATGCACCAAGTGCACAGGTACTAGGTAGGCTCTCCAAAGCCTTCTCTTCTCTGTCTTATCTCTATGTACAGGCCACTGAGTCATACCCTCATCTCCTGTCACCCATTCTCACTCACTAACATACTTGACATAACTCATACAACACCACTGCCACTCTCTCACATACTCACTAATACCTTGACACAGGGACTCTATCACTGATACTTAAATGTCTCCTTCACAAGACTAGTACAATATATATACATATCAGCTAACTAATAAGTGTAAATGGTCTCCTACACATATGCCCGAACCCTTCATGCCCAGTCCTAAATAGTTATTTGCTGCTGCCAATAGCCAATAGGAGAAAACACCAACTTGTCCTGCTGCCACAAAGGGAAGGCAGCATTGAGCTGCTCCTACTGTAATACCTATCATTTCCCTCTACTGTTATGCCTAGGCCAAAGTATCTATTGTATATAGCACTATAGCCCTCACTATTCCAAGCACACCTTCTCACAAACACATTGCTCAAGGCCACACAGGCCTAAGGCCAAGTGTTTGGCCTCCCCTCTTCTTGAACACTGCAATCAGGGACAACCCCTCAAATATCTATAGGACAAGTGCACTTTGTGCATTGCATTGGCCTACACAGGGACTACCAAGGCTAGGAAAGACCCCCAAATGGACCTGCTGCTAAGGAAGCCTCCCGTGCACCCCTGCACTGATGCTATATAATGCCTAACAAGAACTAATATAATATATGACTAACATATAAAAGAGAATTAGGACTGAACAAATGGTTAATACCAAGGGACTGATACATGTTGGCCTATATATAATGATGCATTAAAACATATAGAGGTCCCAACTATCCAATGAATTGATGCACAAGCCCCCTACTATACTGATACCAAGCCTCATGCCCAAACCCTTAGTTACTGCTACCACACTTCAAATCCTGCCTACTACAGGCTAAGCAGCCCCTTGTCTAACATATAGTTGCTAATACCTATGACCATATCACCCTTTACTATTGACTTGCTGCTATTGATAGCTGCTACTAAAACCCTTAACTTCATTCCTATGCACTACTATGGCTAAACCCCTTCATAAGCGAGCCCTCTCAAGCTGCTGCTGCTCTAAAGAGAGCAATAAATATTGCTTACTGCCTAAAGCAGAGTGTAGCACTTGCTGTTGCTATAGCCCCTACAAATTCAGTTACTATGAATGAGCCACATCCCCTTTATACATATTTTACAAAAGGGATAGAGTACCGGTACTTAATCCTCTCCACCTACTTACCCTCGGCTGATACCAAGTTCATATGTGGACTGAAACCAAAAGTCCCAACAACCCTGCCCTAATACCCTTGTTAACTGTTGTGGCCAACAGTGAGCCAGTGACCTCCTGTACTCGAGCTTATCTCACTTAAACTTTACTCAAAACCTGTACACTGAATCCCTTAACCCTCAAATGCCTACTGTTTCTTATTTTCTCTCACCAGGAATCCCTGTATACCCCTCTCTAACTATCCACTTCATAAACCCTGGATGCATTACCTAAGAGCAACACACATACACCAATTGCATTTAATACTAATGGCCCCTTTCTCCTCATTCATGTATACTGATATATATTTAGTATAGGACTGATGCAACATAGTTCCTAATAACTGATGCAATATGATAAGTATGGGACTGACCCTCTCATATGGGACTGAGACAATCAGTCCACTGCTTATGGAAAACAGTCCCCACATGCTCAACAACCCACATGTCTCCAAGTTATGTAAAACCATATATTACCCTCAAATATTACCAAAAAAACATACAAATTGATAACCTATAAGAATATACACTAAAAACAAGTGTCAAAACTGAAATTACAAAATTGGGTGTCCATTTGGTCATTTTGTCAAACACTTGGTGTGCATATCACGAGACGCCATGATACGCACTCCAAATGGATCGAAACTTGGCCCAAAGCACACCCACACCTTCTAAATCACAAATGTGACCTAATAAACCAAATCACAAACCCTAGAATTACTATTCTCGAATTTCCCCCCAATTTGAGTCAAATACAAAGGAAAACGAAATCCTTAAATGGGAAGAGAAGGGTCTAAACTCCTCACCATTGGCAAACCTAATGCATGGGGGGTCCCTAATTGATGCATATACACTATTTACTATGAATTAAAGGGTTTAGAATGCATTTTACCTATTGGGAGATGGATTTCCAATGAAAAAGCCCCAAGATCTAGAAGCCCTCAAGCTCCAAGTTCTCCAATCCCTCCAAGCTAGCTTCTAAAGCCCTCTACTCTCCATGGGGAAGGGAATGGAACGAATTTGGGTCAATTTAGAGAAAATTTGGTGGTAGAAACAATTGGGAAAGAAGCTTCTAATTAGGGTTAAGGTTTGGAATGAAATGAGGAGGAAGAAGATGAAGTGAGGCTATAAATAGAAAGTGGGTTGTCTATTAGATTTAATTTTGGGTCATGGCTAATAGGAAACGTCCACCAAGACCTCCCTTTATGTCATGACAAGTTTAGGAAATAAGCATTTCTTCCTAATTAGGTGTTTAGTAAAACTTTCTAATTAATATTGCTAGTCTAGCTAGAGGCTAACTAAAGATCAATTAGGCTAGTCCTAATCATTTAGTTGGGTGGTCATGTCAAGTCGGTTTAGGTTCTCTAGGGTCACTAACGACTATTTTAACTAATATTTAACCGCTAATCATATTAAAAATATAACATATGCACTATATTACATAATTAAGCCAAAAATATGATTACTAGTTTTGTAAAAAAACTTATCACTCAAAATAAAATTTGAATTCACAATAATAACTAGAAATAGAAAAAGTCAAAAATACCCCTATTCGGGAAGTGGTAGTTACAGCACGATCGACCTCTTTACTTCACTGGGTATGTTGACACAATGAAGGTAGATCATATTCTTGTTGATCCCGGGTCTGCACTCAGTATAATCCCGAAAACTTTGCTGGATTGTCTAAATGAATCAGTCCATAGTCTCTCGGCAACAGTTACAACTATTCTCGAATTCAATTCTGGGAAGAGTAAACCACTAGGAATGATTCGCTTGAGAGTCCAAACCGGCGATCTCCGTACGAAATCAACCTGCTAGGTCATTGACAATCACGTTTCCTATAATCTAGTAGGAAGGCCGTGGTTACATGAACATAGCATTGTGCCATCCACTCTCCATCAGTATTTTAACTACGTAGATGACAACGAAGAAATCAATAAAGAAGTTGTTGACCTCAATCCTTTTCGAGGTGTCGAGACCTATTATACGGACTCTAGAAAGTACAAAGAAGAGTACATGATGGTCGTGTTGGCTATGGATACGGAGGAAGACCAAAAAGATAACCAAGATGAAGTCTTGGTGATTCCAGTTAAAGGATGCACTTCTCATCCTTCATCTTCTCAGATTTTAACCATTAATCTCGCCCCTTCGATCAAGAAAGTGGAGCGAAGGGAGCTCACCTCTTCTGAGCCTCTTGTTATTGACCTTCACCTTAACAAGCCTACTACTTCTCTTCCTCCTCCTCTTATCATCGACCTGGCAATATCTTCAGCCAAGGTCAAAAATGATGTTGTAACTGTTGAAGCAGTGAAAGATATCAATAAAGCAATGTCTCCTTTGCAGAATACTGATGTCACTTTTTATGTACATTGTTACTTAGAATTTCTGGATAATTTTGAACCTCTCACCCTAGAAACAAGTCGGCCTTTCCAGGATGAGATATCATTTGAACCAATACAAAATTTGTTCTTCGTAGTTCCTCCTTGGACCGATGATGAGCATCCAATTCTCTTCAGTAAAGGACATAACCAATTGACTATACTTGACAGTGATTCTGAAAATAAAAATCATGAAAGAATGTAACTATGTCGTTATAATCAACAATCCAAGAATATCATCCAAAAATGGGTTACAATTTCAGGTTCGGACTTAATAGAGGTAAAGGTAGACGAACTCCTATTCGACTACCTACCCCGAAAGAAAAGTTATCACAATATTACAACAAGACTAGACATTGGTTAGGCTATACTACGAGCGATCACAACCCTAGACAGATCTGAATCAGACGAAAAGATACGATCTCACTCCTCCGATTCTTTCTCATGAGACTCAAACACCAGTATTGGGGATGTCCATCGACTGACTCTATCGACCAACATGGGGACGACTGAATTCCTAGAAGACGATGATGAGTTTATCGAAACTTATGAGAATGAACCTTGGACACAAAAGATGGATACTCAATGAGAATTTTGCTTCGAACAGCGTGAACCACCCACTGAGGACGAACTAATCCAGATTGATGTCAGAGACAAAGCTTCTCCAGGGCCAATCTTTATCAGTAACAGCCTCCCTGAGGTAGACAAACAAGACTTGATCTAGCTCACTAAAAGGTACATCGACGTATTCACTTGGAGCTATGAAGATATGCCCAAACTAGATCCTCAGATTGCTACTCATAATCTTAACATTTTGTCAAATACCAAGCCTGTTAAACAACAACAACGAAAATTCCGATCTGATATGATGGATACTATAGAAGCTGAAGCCAAAATGTTCATCGCCTGCGACTTTGTTAGGGAGGAATAACATCCCAACTGGGTAGCTAATGTCGTCCCGGTTTTGAAGAAGACATGAAAAGTTTGAGTCTGCATCGACTTCAGACACCTCATCGTAGCTTATCCCAAAGACGACTTTCCTCTTCCAATCACCGATGTCATGATCGACAACACCTGCGGGTTCGAACGAATGTATTTTATGGACGTATCCCCTGGTAATAATCAGATCAAAATGAATCCTGAAGAAGAAAAGCGCGCATCCTTCTGCACTCCTCTGGGAGTTTACTGTTATACAGTCATGTTGTTCGGTCTTAAGAACGCTGGTGCCACTTATCAACGGGCCATGAGCACTATTTTTTGTGAACATTTATGAAAAATAGTCGAATGCTATGTCGAGGATATTGCTGTCAAGAGTCGTTTAAAAGAAGATAACATCCAAGACCTGAAGAATATCTTCGATCTAATGCGTCAGCATCAACTTAAGATAAATCCCACCAAGTCATTCCTAGGTGTCTCTAGTGGCAAATTTCTCAGATTCATTATTACCTCTAAGGGTATAAACGTTGACCCCGATAAATTCAAAGCCATTTAAGAGATGCATCCTCCACGCAACCTAAAAGAACTACGAAGATTCCAAGGACGACTTGCTTATGTCAGGAGATTTATCTCAAATCTCTCTGGATGTTGCAGACCATTAACTCAATTAATGAAGAAAGGTGTATCTTTTGTTTGGACTGATGAATGTTAGCAAGCATTTGAAGACATTAGGCGGTATTTGATGAACCCTCCAGTCTTAGTTCCTTCGAGTACATGAATCTCCTTCTTCATGTATGTTCGAGCAATAGATCATTCTCTCGGTGCCCTCTTAGCCTAAAAGAACAATGATGGCCATGAGCAAGCAATCTACTACCTTAGCCGTACGATGATCGATGCTGAACACTGATACAATCAAGTAGAAAAAGAATGCTTAGCCTTGATGTTTGTCGTCCAGAAGACGCGTCATTACAACACAGGCCAAACCATCCATGTCATCTCCAAAGTCAATCATCTGCGAGTACCGATGAAAAAGCCTAGTGCACTCAATTCTAAACTTGCTATATGGGCGATGTTGCTAGCACAGTATGATATAGTTTGTGTTCCACAAAAGGCTGTCAAGGAGCAAGCCATAGCTGACTTCTTGGCTGCTCATCTAGTTCTTGAAACTTCAAAACTCTACGACAAAATTCCTGACGAAACTCTAGAGTCCAACATGACTTTGGAAGGGATACTCGCTTGGCGTCTATTCTTTGATAGTGCATCTAAAATTGGACCCAACGGTATCATCATTGCTGGAGTAGGGATTGTCCTTGTATCCCCGAAAGGGCTAGCCATTCAAAGAGCCTATTCTCTGGACGAGTCACGTTCTAATAATGTTGTCGAATACAATGCTTTGCTCATCGGTCTCCAGTTAGCTAAGCATCTGGATATCGACTATCTTGAAGTATACAGAGACTCTAAACTGATCGTCAATCAGGTTAGAGGTACGTATGAGGTCCGATACCAAGATCTTACCCCTACCAAGAAGCAGTAGTTAAACTTGCTATGTCATTCAAAGGTTTCTTTATTAAGCATGTATGCCAAGCATGCAAAACAGAAGTCGATGCACTCGCTAATCTAGCAGCAGTGCTAGTTGTCCCTGTAAAAAGGCAACAATTAATCATCATCTCTAACCGAGAATTATTCTGTGTCGAGAATAATTTGAATATTGAATTTAGTAATGCGATTGAGATTTGTACTACTAGTGAATATTGAAGGACTCCTTTTATCGACTTCGCAGTACATGACATCCTGCCAGAAGATCCTAAAGAACCAACGATAATTCGTCGTCGATCACTCCGATTCTATTACAATCACTCGTCTAAGACACTCTACCATCAATATTTTAACGACATGCTCCTGCGTTGCCTCGCAGGTGATGAGACAAAATAGATATTATATGAAGCTCATGATAGTGTCTACGGTGTATATTAGCCTGGTCCTAAGCTACAGGACCGTATCAGACGTATGGGAAACTATTGGTCTACCATGGTGGCAGCTGCAATTGAATATGCAAGGAAATGTAAAGCATGTCAAATCCATGCGGACTTCATCCATCAACCGTCGAAATTCTTATATTCAACTGCAGCATCATGGCCCTTTGAAGCCCGGGGCATGGATGTTATTAGTCCTATCAACCCACCATCATCTCGAGGACATTAGTTTATTCTAGCCATAACCAATTATTTCTCAAAGTGGGAAGAAGCTATTCCTTTAGCTGAAGTCAAGACAAGCAGTGTCATCAACTTCATCAAGCATCATGTGATTTATCGATTCGGAGTTCCTTGAAAAATCATTCATGAAAATGGACCTAACTTCGTAAGTCAAGCATTGACTCGATTCTGCAATGACCATCGAATTAACAATATTGCTTCTACAAATTATAATCCTGCCGCCAACAGTTTAGCAGAAGTATTCAACAAAACAATCATCAAGCTTCTCAAAAAGTTCGTTTGTGCCAATAAATGCAATTGGAGCAAAAATCTTGGAGAATGCCTATGGGCGTATTGCACTACTGTACGTACACCAACTGGCTATACACCCTTCTCTCTAACGGAGATTCAAATTCCATTGGAGATGCAAATTCCATCCCTGAGAATAAGCCAATAAGCTAATAGTGGAAAATAATGATCGTCTTCGACTTCAAAAGCTTGAAGTGCTCGATAAGAAGCGGCTGCTAGCTCAACAGCACATGAGCTATATCGAGCCCGTATTTCGAAAGCTTTCAACCGTAATGTCAAAGTACGAACCTTTCAAAAAGGCGAGCTAGTCCTTACTGTCAGACATCCTATGACTATGACGCACATGAGCAAAGGCAAGTTCGAGCCAAAGTGGGAGGGTCCCTACGTCATAAGCAAAGTCTTCTCTAACGGAGATTACCAGCTGAGCTGGATGGATGATCGAATAGCAATGATGCCTATCAATGGCAAATTTCTAAAAAATATATCATGTTTGAAAGTATGTATTATATTTTCTAGCAAAATATTGTACACATACATCTTTGAATTGTTATCTTTTATTCACTCCTTCGTGAATAAACCTATAGATAATAAGTCCTCAAAAATCTCCAGTAGAGTCTAACCCAGATCTTATGGTACATCCTCAAAAGATTAATCCATAACATCCATCACAACATATCGTCACAATATCATCTTTTGAAATCTAGTCGTTTTAAAAGATATCTTATTCTTGATCCCCATTTGGTTTAAGGATATTTAACAGATATATGAATTCACGTCCATATTACCTCTGAATTCTATTGTCCGTGTCAACGACTTGTCATGTCCACATTATCTCTGATAACGTCATCCCAAAAATAACATCACATCAAGCTATATTCTGTCACGTCCAGGACCTCTGAACGGATATAATAAATGATGTTATTTACAAAGAAATACGTCATGTCCAGCACCTCAGATTGTATTTCTACAACTTTATTTATTGCTTGTGTTTCAAACAGATACATAAAGTAACAGAATCATAAAATAATAGCTTTTTTATTTCATTTCAATCTCAAGAATATAAATTATTACATTACTGTTAAAAAAGATTGTTACATTTTTTATTGGGAAGGGGTAACGAGATCAGAAATTGTCTTCTTCAAAGCTTCGACTCGCTCCACTCTGGTAGCAAGCACCCGGTCCTAGGCTAAGTTCCTCCTAAACTCTTCAGTTAATGGCTGCATCGCAAGAATATGACGCTCCATCTCTGTATTTCGAGCTCGAAGAAGCTCATCTTTTTCCCTGTTCAGATCGTCCAGACGGCTTGAGGCAAATTGATACAACTCGATCACCTCTTTATGGCGCTTCCTAGCAGCTGTAACTGATTTACGGGTCCGGGCTACTTCAGCTTCTAGCTCCTGGATGCGAGCCTGACCCTCAGTCACTTCTCTATCTTTTTTGCTTCCTCGGCTCTATAAAGTTCCATGGAGGAAGTGGCCTCAGCAATACCAGACTCTATATCTCCAGATTGTATCGTGAACGCTACCATAGAATTGTCTAGGCGGCTTGCCGTTCCTCGTACTCACGATCTATGGCCTCGCACTCAATATCCACCAGACTATTTATATTTCCTCTTGTCAGCTCCTGGTAAGACTCGATAGGCTCCTCGAGCCCCGTCAGGATCTGTTCTAAGGCACTTGCCCTTTCAACATCGCCAAGGTTGCGTATGGTGTCAATTGGATAGAGAGAAGACATTTTTACAAAATTATAAGAATAATCCTTCTCTAGGGCCAACTATACCAAAGAATATAGAGAGCTGAAGAAGGCATCCGTATAAGTACGAATAATGTCGCTCATCACCACTTCTACACCGGGTGTTGTTGCTACGGCTGAAACCCCTCCTTCTATAGAAGCCGGAGGAATATTGACAACCGGTGCAACATCTGTATGTGAAGATTTTGACACAGGCGTTCCTGACGAGCTTCCCTCCATGGCATGAGTCCCGATATCTAAGGGAGCCATTGTTGAACTAAGGCTAAATGTGGTAGAGGCTATTGGGACTTCAGTAATCGTCCCTATATGACTTGCTGTAATGTAAAGTAAAACCGTTATATAACATGTCATCGAATAAAAAAACAATGGTGAATAAAGTCAAAATTTTACCTAGGCCTGCGGGGACGTAAGGAGTGTCGACAAGTGCAGCATCTCTTTTTGTAATGAGTCTTTCTATTATAGAAGCAGATAGTGCTGCACCTGCTTGGCTGCTTCCTGCCTCTAAGCCTCCCGACATGAAGTGGCTACTACCAGTCTCTAAGCCAGCAGGGCTGCCTCTGGCCCCTGACTCAACCAGGCCTCCCTGGGCTACCACTTCTGTCCTTTTCGATTCAAAAACTGCTCAACAGGGGCCTAAATCCCCTCAATTTTAGCATCGGGGTTCTCATCACTCTCGGGGCCTTTTATAACTTCAGCAAGGCCCTCATCACCCTCATCTTCATCAAATGGGCTTCCGTTGCCCTCAATTTCAGCTTTAGAGTCCTCATCGCCCAGCGATTCATCGAGACTCTGATCATCATCACTAGGGCTCTGGTCGCCCTCATCTTCAGTAGGGTGCTTATTACCCTTGATTATAATATTTCCATCCATGGCCACCAAGTTTTGACCCTCTTGGGTCACTGCTTGATCTGGGCTTAATTCAACCTTTTCAAGGTCGGAAGCAGCATCAACAGGGTCCTCCTCGATCTGCTCATCCCCAAAATTAAAATCCTGCAGCGCCTCTATCATATCTTCATCATTTCGAGAAGGTATCTCGTGCAAGGTAGGGGCTACAGGAGTTTGGATTATAAAAGGAGCTGGAACTTCCGGAGCAGCCTCCTTTGGAACTGACGCCTCCTCAGGAATTGTGGCCCTTGAAGCATCATCAAAGGCTGGTGGTGACGTCAGACCAGCTGAAGCAAGCATCGGAACTATCTTTGTAGACAGGGGAACATTAGCTTCAACGATCACTGGTTTTGAAATAGTAACCGGAGGGACGTCCACTATAGCAGTTGGAGCCGGTTCACGAGTCGCTGGAGGTTCTGAAGACGAAGAAAGGTTAATACAAATCACTAAAGGATTAACATCTAACAACTCTTGTTGAACCGAGATACTAAGGATATCACCTTATGGAGAGGACACCCCTTCAAGTGACGGCAGCAATGGCTCTCGACTAGAAGACTGCCTTGGCTAGAGAGGAACATTAGAAGCTGTGGCCTTCGCTTTCATCGTTCTTGTTACCACCAATTTCCGTCTCCCTGCTCGCTTGAGTAGTGGCTATGGGGAAACGGTAGCAGCAGTTCAATCGTGTGACGCTTTAGGAGCAATCTTCTCTCTACTTGACTCCTCTACCATGCTCTCCTTCTGGACAGGAGATGGGGTAGTTCTTATGAAAAAATTTGTTCTTCCAAGCGAGAGACTCGCTTCTAACTATCATATTTGAAGCCTTGTCCTCGCCACGTGCTTTTCAACGACAATTGCTTCTTTCTTTTTCCTTCCTTTCCCCTTAGCAGGAAAAGGAAGTTCTTCATGGGCTGACTGGGAGGATGAAGTCTCATTCTTCTACTTTTTACCACCTTCCTTAACAGGGGATTTTTCTTTCCGCTTCTTTAAAGTGACACGCATTGCACCATGCACCTCATCGTGGAAACCCACAAGTGTAGCCTCTAAAGGGTCGTCAGCGAAAATGTTCTTCTAGGCTTCTGCAAATTCCATGGCAGCTTCAATCCCTTCTTGTGACCTTCTCACACCAAAAAGCTATCTGATAGAGAGTAACCTTCGAAGAAGGTGTTAGCTAAGGTATAGAAATTTGCTTTTGTATTTAACATACGTAGGCCCACCTCAAAAGTAGCTGAGGGCATGGTGAATACAGCTTTAGTACCTCTCGTGCTGTAATATCTACATCCTTGAGCCCCGTCGATCAGACGCTCGAAGGCTTGAAAGCAGGTGGTCGCATTCCCGACGTGCATCTGGTCGTAGCCGAACTGACAAGTAAATTGGCTAAGCAAGTATGGTTCTAGATGACAACCATTCTCGAACCGATATACCAAGTGTGAAGGTCTGATCACCTTCAACTAAGAGGAGGCTGTTGGAGGTAGATGGGTACAAACTGGCTCTAGATCCATGAGAGGAGTCGGAAAGGTCTCATATCCAGGTAGAGAAGCGACACAAAAGAACTTCCAGTTGGAGCCCATATTTAGCGCCCTTTTGTAGTTAAAAAGTGATTCCACCTTCCATCGAGATGTGGCATATCTGACGATAAAGTCTCCTCCAGTAGCACCGAGGGCTGGATCCATTAGAGTGGGATGGTGTAATATCAACTAGCCGAACAAAGAAGTGAACGACTTCTCGGTACGAGGAAAGTCATCTCCAGAATCGGGCTTCTCCATTACAGTGGTCAGGAATTCACGGAGACCCGCATTCAATCGATTAGTCATGGCGAAGAGGATATCCATCCTATATCCGAATACCAGACGTACTGCAGCAAACGGCACACCTCGGTGGATGCGATCGACCGTGCTGGCTCCGGGAACAACGAACCGTCACAACCAAAAAGAAAGGAAGCCAGCCAAGGTAGCCTCCTGCGAGATGGTTATACCACCTTGTTTTATATAAGACTCGATAGGGTGCCGGCGACATAACCTTGCCAGTCATTTTTTAGCTCGTTATCAATATATCCTGACTCTTCTATCAGTCTTTTGATGGTCTGGTTGTCAAGTGGCTCAAAGAAATAAGGCCTACACTCCAGATGTTCTTGCACCTTGGTCTCTACGACATGGCCCAAGAAGATGTACATCAACTATTTGGACGTATAGCATGTCCTGATAGCCTTGCCCTTATAGAAATGAGTGCATATCATGAAATGACATAGTAGCTCATCAAAAACTGCCACCATCTGGGAGTTCTCTTTGGCCAGAGCCTCCAATTCTTCATCAGCCGGTATGTACTCTTCGTAGGGTTCTCACCCATTGGTAGATGCGATAAGAACTGCATTTCATGTAGGACAAGGCCTATCTCCCCGTGTGGAGTAGCGAAGGTGCCAGTTCTGTTGTTGTACCTCTCTACTAAGGCTAGAAACATATTTGAATTGGTGCGGATACCACAGAAAGTGGTCAAGACAACTTCATAAAGCTCTAACTCAAGCAATTTATCCTTGAAATTGTTCAGAGCCCATATAGGGAGTCGATTCCAGCACTTAATGTCTGGATGCATCAAACCCGTCAGTCTCAGGGTTGGGGCAGGATATTCTACTCCTGCTGCAGCATATGTATTGGCAAAGAAAGGCATCCTGACTGGTATCATCAAAGATGAATCTTTGATCGGCACACAACTTGGCTTCAAACCCCTCAGGTGCGTGTTGTGTCTTTCAGAAGAACCGGAGAATATGTCCCTCCTTTGGTTCCCGAACCTATGATATATTCGTCCAACCCTGGCTTGGTGGAACGGAGTTATATCTCAAGACATCTTACGAGGATGGCCGGCATGGGCATATCGAGACAGAGACAGAGTCCTCGCCATATCTGAGAGATATAACAGTCTATTTTGTCCCTTAACTGCCCTAGGTGCTCGTTTCTACTTGGGCTGAGAGGCATCATCAATGTTCTCTCCAAATAAGAAAGATGGTTTCTTATGGGGAGCCTGATCCTCACTTAGGAAAGGTTCACCGTTCATCAAGCATAGCAAAGTCCTTTCATCTTGGGACTCGCCTGGTATCCGGTCCGTTAGGGTCAAATTGCAGAAATGTGATATGTGACAGATCTTCCTGGTATTCGAATACACAGGAGGCAGAATCCAGTATCTCAGCATTGGGGTCTTCCCTGAGGTCACCTACAAAAAAAAGAAAAAAAAGAAACGAGAGTTAAAATCATGAAGAAGTATTCTTATAAATTAAGAAAAATTATATGATTTTTAGCCCTACACAAATCATGGATGTTGCAGTACACATAGTGCTAGTCTCTAGTTTTCACATGCAGTATAACACATTCTAGTTTGCGCGTGCAGTATGACAGTCTTTAGTTTGCGCAGGTAGTATGACAGTCTTTAGTTTCCGCAGGTAGTATGACAGTTCTTGGTTTTTGCATGCAGTATGACAATTCTTAGTTTGTGCACGACAGTTCATGATTTGTGCATACATCAGACAGTTCTATTTTGTGCAACATGATAATTTGTGTACTATTTTTGAATCATGATACATAGCGTGCTGCGCACTTTGAGTGAACAAAGAGTGCACGATTCATGATCAATGTATTTTGGCCAACACTCTGAAAGAGGTGGTGTATTTTGAAATTGGTGCAACGCCAACCAACACTCCGAAAGAGGCGGTTGACGCTGGCTATCGTTTGTATTATACACGAATGGTGCTGGCTGTATTTCGTCTTCTCCGACCAATCATTTACCTTCGAGAGCTGGGTTAGCCTCCACGGCTCTCACTGATGGCGGCGCGTGCCTTGGCGCCCTCAGTGATGGAGATCACGGCAACGCTCTACCCACACCCTTGCCTTTCTCAGTTGCTGACTTCTTTGGTGCCATTGCCGGTGGTGAAAAAAGATTGGAGAGCTTGCAAGACAAAGAAGACGAAAAGAGTTTGAAGAGAGAAATTTTTTTTGAGAAAAACTCTCTTCTCTCAGTGGTTATTTATAGCCTGAGCTTATGTGTAACGGTCGTGTAAATTGCGTATAAAACAGTAGGTTGGTTGAGATTCTGTGTGCGCCAAATCTTTTGAAACGCTTCTTATTTAAAGTATTTCAAATTTCAAATTTCAAAAATTTTGAAATTTGAAAACTTTGAAGTGAGTTTTGTAGAAGCTTTAAAATATCCAAAACAGTGCGTAACACCATTCACAGATAGTGTCAGGCCCTATCCATCAAATGGCTCTAAGCAACAAATAGTATCTGCCATCAAATGGCACTGGATATCAGATAGCGCAGGTAGCCACGTGGTGAGCTTCCTCGAGAAGATGAGTCGTCATTCATAATGACTGACAACGTAACAGTCGAAGAAAATCCTTTCGAATCCTGAGCAAGCGGCGCTCGAGGAGGATTGTATCAGATCCGTCATAATGGCAACTGTCTGTTACTTTGCACCATTTATCATTGGCGCGAAGTGACCAACTCCTTACAGAATCAATGCCCGATGCGTTCCATAATTGGCATCCATCAACAGTATGCGCAATTTGTCAACTGGCGCCAATCAGTCAACTATCATCCAGAAGCAGTTAAAGATAACGTCGCGCGTATGCCACTAATCTCGAAGAACATACACGCGACACTGTCGACGACCAAGCGCACTTCTCTTACAGAATGCCATGCATCCCATGCAGTTAAGCTAACAGTTCGCACAAATGGATAAAACAGAATATGGTATGCCAAATAATGTATAATCAACCTATTTTGTACTGTACACCAATCATTGTAACTGCCTGGCAGTTATCCAAAAACTCTATAAATAGGGTTCAAAATCACTTCTCAAGGCATCATTAATGATCATAGTCTTTTGACAAGAGTTCTAGGCAATTCTCCATCACTTCCGCAACATGTTCCAGAGCTTTTCTCCTCCATATTGCATTGTCCAATGGATAAAGTGATCGTCTTCTGATTAGATTCCTACAGTTGTACTTCTCCAGAATCAAATTATACTCTTGTACTCTCTTTTCTTAGTTTGTAGTTAAGTCTTTCTCAGACTTTTGTTTTTGCAAACAAATACTATGCAGTGTCATCTGGAACCTCGGTAGCAACCTCCGTCTGGCCCTCCGAAAAGGCAGGATCGGACTCAGCTAAATCCTCTTGGGCTCCGTAATAAGTGGGACACCAATCTTTAAGGTCAACTCCTAAAATATTAATATCCAGTCAGAATTGGAGCAAAGTACAATCAATGAAAGAAGTTCCAGGTAAATGACAGAGACTAATGATAAAAGAAGACAACTGAGAATCACATATGACATGTATAGTAAAAAAAGTACAACTAGAATAATGGTAGTAAACAGGGAAATAGGAAATCAATATAACATGGTAAATGCCTACTATTTATAGGTGTTTTGAAATATTATTTGATATGTGATCGGCTTAGGTGCAGCAGGGAGTATCAGGTCCGGCTATTCACATGTGAAAGTATGATTAGCTATCCACGAAAATCTAGCACATGAATCTAAAGGAATTGATCACATATCAACCAGTATTTCTTCCGCCCCAACTAATACACATGGATCCAAATTACGACGCATTACAACACATAAATCACAATGCATGGACTAAACACAAGCATAATGAACACGGTACAATAATATCATGAAATACAACATCTTCTGATTAGGAATCCATTCATTATCAATCTGTATGACATACGTGCCAAGAATCAAACAGACATTCCTAAATCATTTATTATAGAAACTATCATATACTGAAAACAATAAGTGAATGTACTTGAATTTGCTCTTCCGCTAACAGTTATAATATATATATAGGTCCTGGACACCGATACGGATTCTGATTATAACTTTTATATATATATATATATATATATATATATATATATATATATATATATATATATATATATATATATATATATATATAATATTTAAGATCAGAACTTTTCTAGAGTCCATTATGCTTACACAATATCATTTCTATGTATACATAAGGTACTATGATTAAAGGTAAAAGAAACAAGTTTTGGTATTCCGGTCTACTAATTAATTAAAATCCTTATCGTTTACCAAAACAACATAACCTAACATATGAAATAATAACATAATACTGAAAATATCATTTGTCTAGAAGTTAAGAAATCATAATTTTTGGTAACTAGTAAACTTTAGAATTGGGTTCTAAGGCACGAACCTACACTAAACAAAAGGTTGAATTCCACCACATAAATATTCCTAAAATTCATGTTTAAATAGAATATAAATGTATATAAACATAATTTGAGATATTTATCATAGAAAATTATTGTCAAGGTCTTGGTGAGTTTCGGTTTTAAGAAACTAGTGAAACTAGTCATTTTATGCTTGAATCGACATATTTTATGTCATCCAAGTTGGCCCCAATTAAACTTTTTAAAAATCAGATTATAATTTGTTTAAAATCACAAATTAATTGTTTATAATCTATAAAATTTACCAACATAACCATCGTAAAAGTTATAAATATTACAAAATGAAACTAGTTAGGTTATAATTCCCAAATAATCCAAAAATTGAATTTCTAAATACTAATCTATGTTCCGAAATTAAAATTAATGTAACACAAAATAACATAACAATTATTATGAATAGTTATATTTTTCCAGCACCTAATAGGATCAACATATCATGTCTCCAGTTTGGTTTAATTCCGAAAAAATATTCTACATACAATGTTAGTGTTTACACAACATATCTCATGTAATATAATTCTGGAATTAAATAAGCATGCCCCAAAACCCTACTTTAATGCAACTTTCACATATATCTATCATAAAATAATTATATCGAATGCTAGGGGGTCAAGTTAGGGAAATATCTGTGAAAGTTTAGTCGAAAATTCAAAGAAAATGCACATAAAATAATAGCTACAAAAATGTGTCGCAATTCTGGAACGAATATTTCTTGTGTGCGTTTAGAGGCATTTCCCTTAGTTCTATTTCGATTTTATGTAGGTTTTTACCTAGGGGATGATATATATAGTTATTTCCTATGTCATATAAAAATATTCAACAAAACATGAAGGTACTTACTTATGTATGGACGTGGACATGTTTCATGTCACGAGATTTAGCCCGCGCACCCTTTCGAAAAACACCTGTACCAAAGAGAATTTGAACAGAAAATATAGCCAATTATATATCAAGTTGAAGGTAATTCGAAGAGATACAATATGGAAAAAGTTTGAAGAAGTTTTACTAAATGGTTTCGTGTGCACACCCAATTCTTTGCACAAAATTAGTGGACATCACATTGTTCTTGACACATCGTCATGCGACAGAGGTTTGAGGGGTCAAAACACCATGAAACATTATGTAAAAATATGAAAATGAAAGGTAAGAGATAGAGAAAGATTTTTGATAAATGGCTCGAGGCTCGTACCTATTGTTTTCATGGTGCAAAATGTTGTTGAAGTCAGCACTATCCAGCAGTCCTATTCTAAAATCACCTTCAGTCCAACAAGTTTGTGAGGGAGTTTTGGGATAAAAATAAATGGAAAGAGGTAAAATGACCCATAGTGCAGTAGGAGGTTATGGGAGAAGGTTGTGGCAAAGTTTTGGGGGAAATGGGGGTAGTAGGGAGGTGGTTTTGGCAACTAAAAGTGGTGGTCACTACTTAATTTCGAAAATACATGTAGGCTAAAGTTATGTATTGTCCACACCCTTGTGTGTGCACCACATGGGTCAAGTAAGGGCTTGGATAGGGTCTTCTACATCTTGCGCAAGTTTGGACCAAGTTTGGGCTTGATCAAAGTTGATTTGATTGGGTTTGAGTGGCCTACACTAGTCACTAGCAGCACCCTAACTAGGTTAAAACCAAGCTAACTACAATGCACCTAGCCAAGTCTAAAATTACTCCACACATAATATTAACTAGGAATTTAGACCTAAACTTAGTACTATATATATTTATATATAAACATGCCCTCAAATATCTATATATAATTTATACAATAAAAATTATTTGAGCTACGAAGGTTACAAATATATCTCCCTTAAAAAAATTCTGTACTCGAAATTTAAAAGCAACGACATACATGAACAGATAGAAAGAAATAATACCTCATGGTTCGAAAATATAAGGATATTGCTCGCGCATCTCATCCTCTCTTTTCCAAGTGGATTCACTCGGAGAGTGACGACGCCACACGAACTAGAGAAATCGTCTGATTTTGCAATACCTTCTCCCTACGATCCAAATTCCCCACGGGCTGCTCATGATATTGGAGACTAGGTCGAACCTCAATCTTAGAGTGATCCAACACATGGCTCGGGTCTGCCACGTATCGTCTTAATTGCGACACATGAAACACGTTATATACCCCATCCAGAGTACGCGGTAAGTCTAGTCAGTAAGCTACAATAAAGCCCGTCTCGAGAATGTTGAAGGGGCCAATAAACCTTGGACTAAGCTTTCCGCCTTTTCTGAACTGAATTGTACCACGTGTTAGAAAAATCCTCAGGAACACCAAATCCCCAACCTAGAACCAAAATAATACCTTAACACACAACTATAAACATTAACAATCTAAATGAAAGAAATCTATACCTCAAACTCTAGTGGTCTCTGATGGCTATCGGCCAAGTGCTTCTACCTATCCTGTGCCATGCGAAGTCTATATCTTTGATTTTCTTTATCTTCTCAGCAGCATCAACTACCATCTCGGTCCTAGAAGTTCTCTCTCGCCAATGTCGTCCCAAGATAATGGAGTATGACATCTCTGACCATATAGAGCCTCGAAAGGAGACATCCCAATGGTGGCTTGGTAGTTATTGCTGTATGCGAACTATACCAAGTAAAAATAATCCTCCCATGAGCTCCAAAGTCTAACACATAAGTCCGAAGCATATCTGTGAGCCCTTGGACTAAAATTTAAAAAAAAATTATACATATAAATAATCATTTAATTTCTAAATGAATTAAGTTATAGTTGTATAAAGGTTATAATAGAGAAAAAGGGTTATTGTGCAAACCAGGATGTGGGAAGGGGGGTTATTCCATTGTGGAAATTCAAATATCCAATGGCCAGTGTTGATAGAGATCAAATTCAACTAAAATCCTTTCTCCTTATCCCTGCAAGATTTAAATTTGAGAATATATATAGGAGAAAATTTGTTCTCGATCCCTGCTACCCAAATCCACCTGTTCTTCTATTTCTCCAAACCCTATAAACTCTGTCGCTGTCTGTTCTTCTTCTTCAAGTCGAGACCAGTCCTGGAGGTCTTTGTCAAGTAGGGGCATTCGATTCCTCAAACAGGTAATCCTCTTCTCTATATAACTATATCATATGATTCCTTCAATCTAGTTAGTTTCTATCATGTTGTAATATAGATATAAGTATTTGGAATAATTCCTAAGAGGAACTTAGAGGACATGTAGGTGACTCTATAGGTTAAAACAATGTTGAGATGATAATAATATTGGGAAAATATGGTAGCATCAAGGTCTGGGCATGTGTCTGTTTCTAGTGGGGACAAAACCGTATATAGATAAAGGACCATTTTATATGTGGGAATTACCTACTGGATGTATCACGATACGTACATCTGTTTCCATCTTTTGAAGATAGTGATGATCCATGCGTACCTCTGTAAAGCATTGAATTGCACTATTATAGTGGCAACAAGCTCCTACAGCATAGAGAATTGCAAAGCACTACGTACAGGCCTCTATACCTGTAGGTAAATAACCGATGTAGGTATCAAGGGTGAGACTAATTATATGGTACTTGTTATGCAGTAGGTATCATACATAGCAATTATATAGGAGTAGCCCAGCACCTATATGCATTAGGTCCTTGATACATAATAGGGGAAGAACTGTTGTAGGTAAATTATGAAGGGTATTAGATGTATGTGTAGGTTGATGGGTTTGTGTATCAATCATAACGTGACTAGTAGCAGCAGCCTGTCTATCTGCCGTATTAGTTTTTGAAGACCTGGTGTATGTGTGTGCATGCGTATCAAACTTTAGTAGGAAGGATAATCTATACGATGGCACATAAGTTTATTGGGTATCCAACATGAGTAACTAATTGGATTTCTATGTGCAGTAGAGTAGAGGTGTACAGGTTGTATAGGGTCTGCTCTATACAGTAGGGTGTCGATTTAGGATTAAACGTGTAACCTTGACAGATACAGAAGTATATGAGTGTACCTGAGTTCTTGGATAGGGGTACCTAGCCAGTAGTAACATGTATAAAGATGTATGCAATATATAATATGAGAGATTACTATGGGTATATACAGAATTTAGGTACGAAAACTGAGTACCAAATTATGCAAGGGAGCGATGTAGGAAAGAGGGATTGAGGCCTGTATGTAGTCCATGTTAAATGTTACCCAATGCACAAGCTCCTACAGCAGACTAGGATGCAATTTGGAGTATATATGTGGTCAGAGAGCAGGGCAAGCTACAAAAATAGGGCAATGAGAGAGTTTGTATCGTTTGTGTAGTTGGGAGGTCAGGGTATCAGTTGGGTATGTGTAGTACCATTACTGGGCATATGGGAATAACTGTAGAATTTATCATGAGAGTAGTTGCAAATTGTTGATGTTCCAGTAGAAAGCTGTAGCCTCATTGTGTGCTAGGGAATGCCTGGTTAGGAGAAGTGGAGTGTGATATGGGTGTGTAGCAGAGGTTGGGAAGGGGGAGTTTTAATCTACAATAGTTGTACCCTATCTGCAAGAAAACTGTGTATGTTTTTTATATCCTGGGGTATACATTGGGTAATAGAAATATACATAGGATATGGCATGCACAAATGGGTATAAGGGCAGGTTGTTGTATGAGTCAATTTGGGGGTTAAAGGTATGAATCGACAGGTACCTATAGGTCAAGGAACCTTAGAGGGTGCAGGAATTCGAATAGCAAATGCAGTTGGGGATAGGTCTAGAATAGACAGGTGAAATAGCAGTGTGTATCATAGGAGGAAACCCATGTATTCAAAGTAAACTGAGAATAGTAGGCATACCAAAGTCTTAGATTGTAACATATAGTTGCCTAGTCCTGTGTAGCAGTCCTAGGAATAGGAATTGAGGGTTAGAAATCCCTAGGTACATGATAATAAGGTATAAAGGGAATGGGCCTAAGGGATAGGTTGTATCCAATAGGAAAAAAAAAACCGTTTTAGTGTACTGTTCGTATCAGGAAAGGAGGAAGTGGTAGCAAAAGTTGTAGTTGAAACTGTGGGTAAGAATGATATCAATTTAGTATGTATATATCCCATATGAAGACATAGTAGTTAGGTACTTAAAGAAGAATCTATATAGACTATAATTGTGTGTATAAGCATTATGGTGTTTATACAATAGATATAAGAATATTCTTAATAGACATAGGAGCTATGAGTTAGGTAGATGAAACTAAGAAGCATAGGAACCTATAAGTATAATAGGGTATAGGTTGAGTTGACTTTATCTTGAAAAACTATATATATTGATTTGATTAATTTATACTCTGACTCAGTGCTCGACCCGTATCTGCAGCTCAGGACCACAGGCAAGTACATATACTGATTGCTTTCAATTCTTGATAGTTTTTTCCATTACATGTTATACATATGCATCTCATGTTTATTAACACGCATGATATAGGGGGTTAGTATCATGGATTCCTTACCTGCTATATTTTCATGACTAATGTATTCACATGATTACCGTGTTCATAACATGTTTCAATCCATGAGTACTAGTCGAGCCGAAAAATATCTTAGTAGACGTGTGAACTACCCTTTCCATCATATTTCTCATATGGGTTTGTGTATCAATCGTAAGGTGACTAGTAGCAGCAGCCTTTCTAGCTATCATATTTGTTTTTGAAGACATTATATGCGTGTGCGTGCATATCAGACTTTAGCAGGAAGAAAAATCTATGCGATGGTATATGAGTTTATTGGGTATCCAATATGAGTAACTAATTGGGTGCCTGTGTGCAGTAGAGTACAGGTGTACAGGTTGTATAGGGTCAACTCTATATAATAGGGTGTCGACTTGGGATTAAAAGTGTCACCTTGACAGATACAGAAGTGTATGAGTGTACCTGAGTTATTGGATGGGGGTCCCTGGCCAGTAGTAACATGTATAAAGATGTATGCAATATATATTATAAAAGATTACTATAGGTATATACAAAATTTGGGTATGGAAACTGAGTACCAAATTGTGCGAGGGAGCGATGTAGGAAGGAGGGATTGAGGCCTGTATGCAGTCTATGTTAACTGTTACCCAATGCACAAGCTCCTACAACAGACTAGGATGCAATTTGGAGTACGTGTGGGTTCAAAGAGGAGGACAAGCTACAGAAATAGGGGAAGGAGAGAGTTTGTGTCGGTTGTGTAGTTGGGAAGGTCAGGGTATTAGTTGGGTATGTATAGTACCATTACTGGGCATATGGGAATAAGTGTGGGCTTTATCACAAGAGCAGTTGCAAACTGCTGATGTTATAGTAGAAATATGTAGCCTCATTGTGTGTTAGGGAATGCCTAGGTAGGAGAAGTGGAGTGTGATATGGGTGTGTAGTAGAGGTTGGGAAGGAGGAGTATCAGTCTATATTAGTTGCACCCTATGTGGAAGAAAACTACGTATGTGTTTTATATCCTGGGGTATACATTGGGTATAGAAATATAGATAGGATATGGCATGCACAAATAGGTGTGAGGGCAGGTTGTTGTGTGAGTCGATTTGGGGGTTAAAGATCCCAATCGACAGGTACCTGTAGGTCAAGGAACCTTAGAGGGTACATGAATTCGAGTAGCAAATACAGTTAGGGATAGGTCTAGAATTGACATGTGAAATAGCAGTGTGTATCATAGGGGGAAACCCATGTATTCAAAGTAAACTGAGAACTGTAGGCCTACCAGAGTCTTAGATTGCAACGGGTAGTTACCTTGTCCTGTATTGGTGTCCAAGGAATAGGAATCGACGATTAGAAATCACTGGGTACATGACAGCAAGATATAAGGTTGGAAGGGAATGACCTAAGGGATAGGTTGTATCCAATAGGGAAAAAAATTGTTTTAGTGTACAGTTTGTATCAGGAAAGGAGGGAGCAGTAGCGAAAGTTGCAGCTGAAACTATGGGTAAGAATGATATCAGTTTAGTATGTAGGTATCCCATATGAAGGCATATTAGTTAGGTACTTAAAGAAGAATCTATATAGACTATAATTTTGTGTATAAGCATTAATGTGTTCATTACAATAGATATAAGAATATTCCTAATAGACATAGGAGCTATGAGTCAGGTAGATGAAACTAAGAAGCATAGGAACCTATAAGTCTAATAGGGGTTAGGTTGAGTTGACTTTATCATACAAAACTGTACATACTGATTTGATTAATTCATAATATAGGTTCTTTGGATTCTGACTCAGTACTCGATCCGTATCCGCAGCTCAGGACGACATGCAAGTACATATACTTATTACTTTTGATTCCTGATAGTTTTTTCATCACATGTTATACATATGCATCTCATGTTTATTGCAACGCATGATACACGGGGTTAGTATCATGGATTCCTTACGTGCTATATTTTTGTGACTGATGTATTCACATGATTACTGTGTTCATAACATGTTTGAATCCATGAGTACTAGGCGGGCAGAAAAATATCTTAGTAGACGTGTGAACTACCCTTTCCATCATATTTTTCTTACGTAGAGAATAGCAGCCGCATAAGATACGTACGCTTGGCCGGATTTACCCCTTAGCCGTTCACTTTTCGAATACGACATTTCAACACACATAGATAGGTGTCGTTTTCACTTGATTCATTTTGTTTTCTTCATCACTTGCCATGTCATCATGTTTTCTCTTCTAGTTGCTATATCTTGTTACAGAGTTGTCTGCTTCCTTTTTCTTGCTGTACCATAATGCATGTTACTTTTTAGTTTAAATTTCAAATGATATTTTTCATGTTTTGTAATTTCTATCATGTTTTGAATAGCTTGTCATATGTGTGCTTATTCTAATCCTGACTGGGTAAACTATTTTTAGGTGATGAGTTAGAGGACTTTTGTACCACTTATTATGAGCACACTGCAGAGACTCACCTTGGCATATATGATGATCTGGACGTAACTTTAGCGGAGTTTTCATCTGCAGATGGTAGTTAGTTAGAGGATATATAGTTTGGCCGGATTTGTCTTCGGGAACCTTTTTATTGTCTATTATATTTGAGGATTATGTGAGTTGATAAGTAGATTGTCACTTAGTATTATTCGGCTTTTCTTTGAGATTATTCAGTTTTATTTCATATATGTTCTCTCTAGCTGTGGTTGAGTATATTTTAGTTGCTTTTGATTTATTTGTGGAATTGAAAGTGATATGAAATATATATAAACTGCGTGGTTGTGTTTGATAAAACCGTAGAGATTTAGACAGCATTCTACCGCCAACACTGCGGCGTAGGCTGGACGTACCCACGACTCATGCCTAAATGGGTGCGGGTCATGACAATATCCTCAAGTGGCTAAATAGTCGTCTCTGACTGTCCGTCCGTCTGAGGGTGGTAAGCGGTGCTAAATTTGAGTTGTGTACCCAAACTAGCCTGCAAACTCATCCAAAAATGGGTTGTAAATCTGCTATCCAGATATGATACAATACTCACGGGGACTCCATACAATCTGACGATCTGTCTCACATACAGCTCGGCATGCTTCTCCATAGACAAACCCACCTTCAGAGGCAAAAAATGGGTTGATTTTGTCAACTTGTTAACGATGACCCAAATGGCGTCTTTTTTTCTAGAGAACGTGAAAGTCCGGAAATAGAATCCAAAGTGATATGTTCCTATTTCCACTCTACAATAGGTAATGGTTGAAGTAACCCTCCAGGTCTACTTCTCTGCCATGACCTGCTGGCATATCAAGCATCTGGAAACAAAATGCTACCTCCCGTTTCATGCCATACCACCACATGCTCTCTCAGATCCTTATACATCTTGTTAGCTCCGGGATGTATAGATCACTGAGAACAGTGTGCTTCATGCATAAGCTTCTCTCATAGATTCCCACTAGGCACACATAGTCTAGTCGAATGCCTCAATGACCTATCCTCAGCAACGGTAAAATCATCCAACAATCCTGCCTGCACTTGAGCTCTGATGCTCCTAAGACTCACGTGATATTGTGCCTACTTGATCTTGTCTATCAACTCTGACTGACCCTGCAAGCTCATCATCTACTTTTTAACCCCAGGAACTATCACCTCTATGCCCAAGCTCTCCAGGTCTGCTAACAAATGTTGATCTGTCGTCAAATACATAGTTACCGGATACCTACTCAAGGCATCGGCAACTACATTGGCCTTCCCTGGATGATACTGTAAGGATATATCAAAATGCTTCATCAGTTCCAGCCATCGACGCTGTCATATTCAACTTTTTATGTGTCAAAATGTACTTCAAATTTTTATGGTTAGTGAAGATCTCCATGCGCTCTCTGTATAAGTAATGTTTCCACAAATTCAGAGTGAATATTACCGTTGTCAACTCCAAGTCATGAGTAGAATAATTCTTCTCATATGACCACAACTGCCTAGAAGCATAGGCAATCACCTTCTTGTTCTGCTCCAGAACACATCCCAGACCCTTCCCTGAAGCATCACTATAGATAGCAAATCTACTTGATCCTGATAGCAATGTCAAGATAGGAGCCGTAGTCAATCTAATCAAATACAGCCTGACACTCTTCCGTCCATACAAACTCTACATGTCACGACCCGTACCCCGTTTAGGGATACGAGAATGTGGGTATGTCCAGCCTACGCCGCAGTGTCGACGGTAGAACGTTGTATAGGTCATCTATAACATCTAACAACAAGATATATAAACCTGTCATCTCCGCACGGAGGTATAATATAACATCTCTACTATATAATCTCAATCACAAGTCTAAGAAAGATAGAGAACAATATGGAATCAGCTAAAAGAAAGAAACTGAATATAAATAGAGTTATCACACCACACAAAATAGATGTCCAACACAAATAAATGCAAGTCCTGAATATAGATAAGTCTCAACTAACAATCAGAACAATCCGATACAAACTGAAAGCTATAAAGTACAAAGAAGGTGGGACGGTCATCTATATCATTTGTAAAATTTTATCAACATATCCAGTCAGGATTGGAACGGGCACATCTTATCTAGAAATCCCAAGTAAATGACAAGGACTATAAAATAGTTATAGACAGTTATATTGATGAAAATGGTAAGATAGAAATCTGTGGGAACAAGTAAATAAAAAGAACTACTATATCAAGATTGAACAATGTAATGGTGAACTGAATGTATAAAGCTATAATAGACAATGTGTTTGGAATACCAGTTGGATATGTGATCGGCCTGGGATATTCAATGATTTACACTAAGGAAAGCTAGCTCAAACATACGTGCAATGTATGCTTAGCTAGTAGCCGATGATTTATACTATTAGTCGATAGTTCTTGATCACATATCTAACTAGTATTACCCCCGTCCCAACTGATATGATGGATCCAACCATGACACGTAACTAGCCAATGTTATTCAATATTATCCAATATTAGCCAATGTTATTCAATGTTATTCAATATTATTCAATGTTATTCAATGTTATCCAATACCAACGAGAACAGTATTCGATATCATCGATGATGTAAGGTAACATCTCATGACTGAAGATCCAATGACAATACCAATCTATGTACAATCGTGCCAAGAATCATAGTAGACATCCAATAGAACTAACTAGAACTGAAGTACAGTAATAACCAAGTAAATGAAAAAACTATCAGAAAATGAACTCGCCTGATACCCTGAATGAATGATATTAATAAATGTCCAAACTGCTGTCACAGAGTCCTAATTAGAGCAACACATGTTATAAAGAATTTAATTTGAAATGATAGAAATTTACAATACAATCTACATATTTCTAAGTCAATCTAGGTCAAAGTCAACTCTGGTCCACCTTGGGTCAAACTAGGAGTCAAGGTCAAGCTTCTAGGGTTTTGGTCAAACTTAGATTAGTGGTCAACATCTATGATACTTAGGATATATTATTATATATACATACCACATATATCCTTACCCATATAGTACCACCGTAACACATACATATAGATATCATATATCAAGTATATACATATTCTCACTATGAACCAAAAGCTATATCTATATACTCTCATTATATATATAGATACTATATAACCCAAAAATATATA
The DNA here is from genome assembly GCA_029216955.1 of Iris pallida. NCBI lineage: Eukaryota > Viridiplantae > Streptophyta > Magnoliopsida > Asparagales > Iridaceae > Iris > Iris pallida. The sequence continues at coordinate 16,072 of JANAVB010034862.1, read as the reverse complement.
TATACCTATCTATATAACTCTTCCACAATCTAACATCACCTACTCAAATTCAAATACTTAGACACTAACCCACTAACACTAAGATAACATATCAACCTTGGCCATATTGGCATCCCAATCCCAATACCTTGGTTGGAATTCAATACCTTACCTTGGGTAAACCTATACCTTACCTTGATATCTTGATACCTTATCTTGGTACCTTGATATCATACCTTGGTCATAAGGTAAACTAATCATTTACCTTGAAGGTAAAGGTAATTCATATTTACCTTAAGATACTAACTTGGTATCATGAGATACCAAGATACCTCTCAAATATCTAATTAATTAACTATCTAATATAGTAACATAACATCTTAACTATTATCTAATATATAACCTATAGAGACTAACTTGCTAACTTACCAATATCTAGAACTAACATAACCTACTAACATATCAATATCTAACATCCTAGATATCTAAAATCAAATTATCTAACAACATATCAAATATCTAACAAAATATTAACCTCTACTATCTAACTAACACTCATACTAACAAATATAACTTACACTAACATATAACAAACTCTAACATATCTAACCCTCTACTAACCAACATCTAACAAACATACTAACATATATTACCTAACAATAATATATATATATATGTACTATATCATACATATACTCGACAATCTATGATACCTACATTCACTTAATATCCATACTACATAGGCTCATAGGTTACACAAAATGCCTATATCGTATAGTCACTTTTCTACTAAAAACTAATACTGTACCAATTGGGCTTCCACTAAATTCTAGGTTTAAAATATGTTGTAGCCCTTCATATTAGCTTTCCAAAACTTCAAACGGATCGCATTTTCGTTTCCGAAAGCTCCCAAAATTGCAAAAACACCAAAATATGTTCGTCTTTCGTACAGGTGATACTCAAACAGTTATACAAAAAGTTCTAGAATGAATTTGACCAATTAATATATATATTTGGAAAGCTAACTTCGATTCAGTTCTTTTTAAAAAAAATGGGAGATTAATCGGAGTCCTCAGCTAAAAGTTATAATATTTCTAGGTTGTTATGGCTACTAAAAACGTGGATGAATTTTATGACGAATTTGGGTTGTTTGGACAAAAGAAACACATCTCACTCTCGACGCCACTCAAGACACACATCAAACCACACTCTCCTTTCCTCTAACACAAGCACACCACTAACAACATATCCACATACATCTAAATATATAAAATATATCTAACATACCTATTATATATATACAAAACAATCCATTATATAAAGAGACACTAAAATGACTAGTTGAGGCTAAAAATATGACATGTAGACTAAACCACTTAGATCTAACCATAGATATCCAAATGAAACTCATTCTAACCATCCTAACTGACATCAATCCATCCTCTAACATGTCTAAAACTGAAATTAAAACACAATTAAACCTATTAGACATTAAACCAAACACATGGGTGTCCTAATTTGAGATCTAATAAGTATGACACAAGACACAATTCTAACTTGCTCTAGAGAGCTTCAAATGGCCTCAAACTTGAATCTATAGGGGGTACATGCATAGGGGTGGATCCCATGGATTCAAAACTAACTAATATGCATATAAAATCAATTTAGAGGGTTGGTTTTACCTATTGGGAGTGGAATCCCAATGATACTCTCAAGGACACGGCTCCGACACAAAGATCTTCCAAAAAGGACACTCCTCCTTGCACTTTGCTCGAAATCTTTGCTAGAACCCTTCCTTGGTAGTATGAGAAGGTTGGATGGAAGTTTTGGTGGAGGGATGTAAGGATTTGGAGATCAAATCAAAGAGGGAAGCTCTCATTTTGGGGAAGAACACTTGTGAAGGAAAATAGAGGCTTGATGGAATGAAATGAAAGGAAGGGCAACCCTCCTATATGTGGCTGCCATTAAACCCTATTTGGGCTTTGGAAGAAAGCACAATAAGGCCCCTACTAATCCCCTTTGGTTAATTTTAAGTTAGGTTCAAGTTTGGGATCAAAATGGTTAAGTTTAAGCCTGTAACTTAACCAATCTAACAAGTAGGATTAGTCTAAACTTACAAACTTAATTAGTGGGGTTTGTGGACCATGTCTAACTAATCTTGGGGTCCTGACTAGAGTCTAAGCTACCAGGGTCACTAACACAAGTCGGAACGAGACGAAACTCAAACTCGACTAAACGAATCCCGTAAAATCAATATTAAATATATAAAATTCCCAAAATATTAAAATATAAAAAATATCCAAAATACCCTTAGCCTAAAAAGTGGTAATTAGCTAATCTAATCACATGGGTTAGGCCTCCATGGTCATGGTTAGTCTCTAGGCTAAGCAGCTCTAAGGTTACACTAGCAAAATGACAAAATCATAAAACACTAATTTAATGATATTAAAAATAATCAAAATTTACCAATAAATCAATAACATGATTTAAACCTATTATTAAATGATCAATTTTACAAAAGTTTAAAATTATCCTCATTTTAGAAAAGTGGTGGTGACAAATCTACCCTCCTTAGAAGAATTTTGTCCTCGAAATTAAGATGACCATACTGCTTTTAGGTTAAACCCCCAACAATCGAGGTCAAGATAAATACATCTAATAACATGCAAATTGTAGTCCTACTGGTCGTGATTTCACAGTCTTGAACAGGGTCACTATACTATCTATCACAGTACAAAATATCATGGCAGCTACTAATGAAATCACACATCAAGATGGGGAAGAAGAACAGGAAAGACAGACCTGCTAACCCGTCACTTGCAGCGTTGGTCTCCTTGACCATCAGCGCAAAAGTCCTACCCTTTCGGGGTATATCCCTCTGATGGTATGGGGCATGATATTGCGCCACAGGTGGCTTAGCTCCCTCTATCTACTCATGATACTCAAGTAACCTCCACACTGATATTCTACTTCATCATTCTAGGACACCATCTATATGGTATCTATTCTGCAATCTGACAATCATACCCGTCTATCCATAGTCATGTTACCAGAATCCTCATCACATCATTAAGTACGACAGCAATAATTAATTGAGTCCGCAACTAAGGTATATATCTCTAGAATCATTGTATTTAAAATTTTTGCATTGCCGCTAGCTTGGCTGCAAAAACTTTAAATTCTCACACCCGAGAAATACATCTGAAATCAGACTCTATCTCATCTCCATACCAGCTAATGTGACTGAAGAAGACTCTAGATTCCATAACTGAAGCAAGCTAGCCCATGCGATTTATCATGGTAGAAAATCAAGTCAACAATGAACACCATGAATCAAATTCCACAACGAACAAGAAAAGTAGACAGAACTGTCGGAATCGAATTTTGAGATAGTTTATAATGTGATTCTCAAAGGTCATCCCCGGAATCTTCTCAAGTAGTCCTAACTGTGATTGAGTAACTCTCTATACAGCCTAATCCTATATCGTAACAGCAGGCTCGTAGCAGCACTCTAAGTCGAGCACCACTACGAAATTGTACTTATTACGGCTCTAACCTGCATGGGCCACTACAAAAATGTGTCATGACCCGCACCCTGTTTAGGGGAACGAGAACATGGGTACATCCAGCCTATACGCCGCAGTGTCAGCGGTAGAATGCTGTATAAGTCATCTATAACATCTAACAACAGGATATATAAACCTGTCATCTCCGCACGGAGGTATAATATAACATCTCTACTATATAATCTCAATCACAAGTCTAAGAAAGATAGAGAACGATATGGAATCAGATAAAATGAAGAAACTGAATATAAATAGAGTTATCATACCACACAAAATAGATGTCCAACACAAATAAATACAAGTCCTGAATATAAATGGTCACGACCCGCACCCTAGAGTAAGGGCACGAGAGCGTAACAACGCCCAGCCTACGCCGCAGTGTCGGCGGTAGAACGTTGTTCTAGGTCATGAACTATAACTAACATAATATGAATACTCTCCATAAGGAGGCCAACACAGAGGTACAACTCAATCACAATCTAGAGTTAGAATATGACACGATAAAATAGATAAAAGAATCCTCAACTAAGGTACAGCAGAATGAAATAACAAAGTCCCAACATCTCTAAAATATACAACTCTGGAAAATAAAGGCAACAGCTAAACATGAAAAGAAGAACAGTCTAAGCTATCTACACTATACAAGGTATCATCCTGAGCAGCTGCCTGAACCTCCCCAGGGGTCCAGGTCGCGAGTGTCAACTAAGCAAGCTCCAAGTAAGAGGGGTGCAGGGTTCCTCATCATCCTCTGTAAAATTTTCAATAGGTCCAGTCAGGACAGGAACGAGTACAACTCATCAAGAAACCCAAGTAAATGACAGAGAACTATAAAGCAGTTATAGACAGTTTTATTGATGAATATGGCAGTTTATATACAGGTGATGGTATGGAGAACAGATAAGATACAAGGAAAGTAAGAACTAAAACAAGAGAAGAATAATGGCAATGAAAACTGTAAAATAAATCTAGCTGAACTAAAGTAACATAATTAGTCCAGAATGTAAATGTAAACAAGTGCAAAACCCAAGTAAATCCAGACAACATGAATCTGATACCAGGTGGTTCCAGTACAAGATGAGTCCGGTATAAGGTGAGTCCAGTTGGTGATCAAAGGTTCCAGGGTGAGTCCAGCCTACACTCTAACAGTGTGTTTTAAAATATCGGGATCGACATGTGAACGGCTGTAGGTAATACGGTACATCACACACCTGGCCGGGTGTGAGATGGCTATCATTCCAGTATAATTCCAAGGGAGTGGTTCCAGTATTTGGGTATGTTCACATGCCTATTCCAATATTTTCTCGTCCAGCAAGTACAAGTGAATCCAGAAAACGATACGAGAAATCGGGATGAGTCCAGCCAAACATAATGATACCAGCAAAAGATTCCAGAGTGATTCCAGTAGGTGGTTCCAGTAGTGATTCCAGAAGGTGATGCCAGTAGTGGTTCCAGAAAATAGAGGCCAGACATATGGTATGTGTGTCGCATATATGAATCCAGAAATATCCATACGTGTTGTAAGAATCACATAGAACTAACTAGAACTGAAGTACAGTAATTGACAAGTAAATGAAAGAACTATCAGAGAATGTACTCGCCTGCTAACTAAATGTCCAAGACGAAAGTACTGTCCGAGGAGTGGTGTCTGGCTCCTATTAGAACAGCACAAGTCACAACAAGTCCAGAATGGTAATAATATGCACTACAATGCGTTCTACATGAGTCTAGGTCAAACTAGACCAAAGTCAACTCTTGGTCAACTCTGGTCAACCCTAGAAGTCAAACTAGGTCAACCAAGTCAAACCTAAGTCAACTAGTCTAATCTAGGTTTAACAAAGGCTATTCTAAGTCTAACTAGACTACACAAGTCTAATCTAGGCTCCACACTGACACACAGGCACAACCATATGCCATAGGCTAAGAGACTAGGCCATAGGCTAAACCAAGTCTAAACCAACCTATGACACACCTACACAAGGCTATACTATATCTAAAATAATACATAATTATAATATTAATATAATCTAAAATAGGAATTTATAACATATAGGTTATCTATATGAAAACCATACCTACATATCTATTAATATATGATATGGTACACACAAGGGCATATAGGTACCCTTAATATCACACATATAAAATATCTCATATATACATATATGAAAAGTGAGAGGGGGACACATGGCTATGTGTCCAAGTGTATGTGTGTGTGTATAGACATGTGAGTGTGTGTGTGTGTTAGATAGAGTGTGTGTGTGTGTGTGTTAGTGACATGAGACATGTTTGATATATAAGTGAGGGTGTGTGTCAAATACAAGAGTGAGAGTGACATATATATACTAGTGTATGTGTGTGTATTATGAGAGAGTGTGAGACAGTGAAGCATGTGTGTGTATAAGTATGTGTGAGTGATGGTGAGGGACATACAGTGGCAAACAGTGAGAATGTGATGAAAAATCAGTGAGAAATGAGTGGGATATGCATGTGTGATAGAGTATGCTAGGCTAGAGTGTCAAAGTGTGGTGATACATGAGTGAAGAGAGGGTGTGTGAACTAGTGAGGCATGTGTGTGTGTAAGTGAGCATGAAACAGTAAATGGTGTGAGAGAGAATGAGAGTGTGTGAAACTTGGGAATTTACAAAGTGTGGATAAATATATGTGTGAAAACAGTGAAGTGAGTCAATGCAAAATCTGGAAAATATTAGGACACACACCCAATCTCAGTAAAATAGTGCAAACCAGTCCCCTAACTTGAATTTCCAGATTTCTACATTACACAACAGTTCACAACTTGAATTTCCAGATTTCAACATTGCATCAACACAATTCAACAACTCATATGACACATAAATCACTTAACAGTCCCCACTTTACAATTCAGATTTCAGTTTGAACCCTCCCCCTCAAACTAAGTTCAGTAATCACATAAAACCCAAACAAAACAGTTTAAAACAGTCCCTAAAAGAAAATCCCAGAATTTGAGCCCAAACCACATCAATTCAACCCAAATTTCCTCATACACTTAGAACTCATATAGGTACACATATTAGAGATTACAATTCATGAAATAACAGTGAAAAAATTGATCAAATATGAAGACAAAATCGAAATTAAAACCTGGACAGAACAATAACATATTAACAGTTAATGATGTATCAGAATAAAATTGGGAAATGGAGAATTAACAATAAAAATTAAATTAAGACACAAATTTTAGGGTTGGTAAAGTATAATCATAATGTATACATGCTATGTGAAGTGTTTGTGTCCACAAAAGTGGACACAAACGTGTCCAATCACAGAAAACCCAATAACAGCAACCACAGGACACAATGTGCACAATCCTTGTGCACGTGTTCACGTCGTCTGTGCACACGACACAAAATGACACAACCCACGAGATTGTGTCCACGTGTTGACCTAGACTAGGGCTAGGGATAGGACACCCTGCCATGTGTCCACAACACGTGTACGAGACACGGGACAAGCGTGTCAGTGGCCAAAAAGTCAGCCGACTGTGCAGTGCACAGATCGGTGCACGCATTCGTGCGTGTCCGACACGACACGTGGGGCTCTAAAAATTAGGGAGCCCCGTGTCAGTGTCAGCCCCTAGCTACACGTCAAATTTGGCGTGTCGAGGTGCCGTGTCCGTATCGCAATCGCGCCCGAGCAGGGCATGCACAGTGCCTGTGCACGCGCGTGCACGACCACTTGTTTGCGTGTCCGTGTGGACTCGACACGACACTAAGACACCACAAAAACTCTAAAAACGTGTAAGAGAGGCCAAACCCTAATTTCCTATTCAAACACAATCCAAAAATTCACACGAAATACCCATTGAGGCATTTCAACAAACACATTCAAACATGACACTGATACGTGTCCAGTTAGGACAGAATGGACACGAATTTTTAGGGTTTCCTATTCCTACAGTTAGGTTAGGTCTAGGGCTCCCTAATGATGCAAAAATTTTAGGATTCTAAGGTGTGGAAATGAATTTACCTATGAGTGTCAAAAGCCTCAAAAAGCTCCACAAGGAGGTGCTCCTCTTGATGGCCAAACTCTACCAATGTGCTCCAAATCTGAGAATACTTGATACCAACAGCAAGTAGATAGAAATTAGAACCTATTGCAATTGATTTGAAGAAAAATGGAGTTGAAATGGATTTTTTATGATTTTAGAAAGATGGAGACTCATCTCTTCTAAAACTTGCACAAATCCCAATGGAGGCTAGCCCTAAATTCTAGGAGGGGATTAAATAGGGGGAAAGGATCAATAGTGGCTGCCATGGGCTGATTAGAATTAGGGTTATTTACATGGTGTGGGCCTATGGGTTTTAAGTCTCAAGTCATTAGTCATGACTTATGAAGTCATAAGCCATTTTAGCCTAATCAACTCCAAAAATCTCCAAACAAGTTCTAATGACTTAAACCTCACTAAATTAGGTCAAACCAAGTTTACTTAACCTAACCAAGTGGTCTTAATCGAGGTTAGTCACTAGGTTAGTCTACCAAGGTCATTGCTAGTCAAGTCAACCTAGTCAACCCTCATTCAAACAATTCCAAAATAATTTCTAAAAATTCCCATAAATTCAAATAAATTATAATAAATCCAAATAACCCTAAAAATGTCAAAAATACTCTAATCACATGGCTAGGCTCTAGGGTAGGCAGTCTCTACTGTTCACTAGCAAAACACCAAAAATCACAAGTCATGAATTTAAATAGTTTAAAAATAATTAAAAATCACTAAAAATCATAATATGAAATAAATATCCTTAAATAATAATTATAATTACAAAATTTCAAAATTACCCTTTTCTGGAAAACTGGGTGTTAAATCCTACCCACCTTATAAAAATTTCGTCCTCGAAATTAAGATGATCGCCCCCCCCTTCTAGGTCAACATAGTCAAGGGTCAATTACTAGACAATTTTTTTTAACATCCTAGTACTTGGTCCTCAGCTGGTCAACTTCTTAGGATTTACCTATGCTAGCTACCTAGTGTTGGCAACTAGAGATTAGCAAAAGAACTCGATAATAGGCTAGCTCTAACTTTCCAATCCTATCTGGTTACCCATAACTAAATACCTACAAGCTAAGCACACCAATCACAAATACCACATATACATAAGCTCAAGAACCACAACCCATCACATATATCCTAAGTATCTCACCTGCAATCTATATATATATAGGCCTCTCAGTCTTAGGTGAACTACAACTATACTCAAGGACGGGCTCTAGTCACTGGGTGCCTCATTGGAAGGATAGAGGAAACAATAAATAATCATCAAGGTTGTATGGCATACTAACATCCTATATGTATAATTATCTGCAATGGGTTACTATTCTAGTACCAATGCTAACTATCACCTCTAGGGTACAGACACTCTACAAGTCACCATATCATTATACTATGAAGGAACCACCTACTCAAAATACAATCTGTTAATCATATGCGTCTATCCAAAAATTACGTTGTCCAGAGTCTTCATCATGCTAGTGAGCAAGGCTACGATAATCACAGAGTCCTTGACTAAGGTATGTACCTCTAGGTTCATGGTATTTAAAACTTTTACATTGCCGCATGCGACGGCGAAAACCTTAAATTCCCATACCCGAGAAATACATCCAAAATTTGACTGCGTGTCCTCACTATGCCAACTAACACGACTATCGAAGATTCTAGATCCCATGATTTAGGTGACCTAGTCCATATGATTTTCTCAGAAAGGAAAAAAACAAACATAACAAAAGAGCAACATAACAAAACTAATCAATCAATAAGGAACAGATGGAACCGGATTTCAAGGTAGTTACAAAGACAACTTCGGGAATAGAATCAAGAAGAACGGAACTTGTAGCAAGATCTCCAATGGTCTGTGCTAGCTCGCCCTGCTGGTTTCCCCTGGTCTGCTGCTGACGCTGCATGAACCGCTGTTGCTGAGAGAATCAGAAGTGACAAGAAAAGTCTCTGTACAGACAGAGGTGCACCTCCAATGTAACAGAAACGCCAACCTGATTCGGCACAATAAGAGCTGCGGTCTCGAGGCCCTGATGAACAGGACGAGAGATGGCCAGCCTCTCGATAGTATTCCCCGAACCGAAGTGATGAGATCGTGTCTTCATAACCATCATGAAAACAGATCAAAACAAGAAGCAATTTCTGAGAATGAAGCAAAAATTCAAAGAAGGACAGTTTATATTCAAAGGGAAGTCAATAAGCAACAATTTTAGACGAAAGGAATCTGATTAAGAGTTTTTTCTAATGTGATTGAGTACCTCCAAAATAATCCTAATCCTACTGCAGGCTGTAGTGATACTCTAGTTCGAATACCACTACATAAACTCGACCTGCATGGGCCACCACTAAAAACGTGTCACGACCCGCACCTTAGAGTAAGGGCACGAGAGCGTAACAACGCCCAGCCTACGCCACAGTGTCGACGGTAGAACGCTGTTCTAGGTCATGAACTATAACTAACATAATATGAATACTCTCCATAAGGAGGCCAACACAGAGGTACAACTCAATCACAATCTAGAGATAGAATATGGCACGATAAAATAGATAAGAGAATCCTCAACTGAGGTACAGCAGAATGAAATAACAAAGTCCCAACATCTCTAAAATATAAAACTCTAAAAAATAAAGGCAAAAGCTAAACATGAAAAGAAGAACATTCCAAGCTATCTACACTATACAAGGTATCATCCTGAGCAGCTGCCTGAACCTCCCCAGGGGTCCAAGTCGCGAGTGTCAACTAAGCAAGCTCCAAGTAAGGGGGGTGCAGGGTTCCTCATCATCCTCTATAAAAATTTTAACAGGTCCAGTCAGGACAGGAACGAGTACAACTCATCAAGAAACCCCAAGTAAATGACAGAGAACAATAAAGCAGTTATAGACAGTTTTATTGATGAATATGGCAGTTTATATACAGGTGATGGTATGAAGAACAGATAAGATACAAGGAAAGTAAGAACTAAAACAAGAGAAGAATGATGGCAATGAAGACTGTAAAATAAATCTAGCTGAACTAAAGTAACATAATAAGTCCAGATTGTAAATGTAAACAAGTGTAAAACCCAAGTAAATCCAGACAACATGAATCTGATACCAGGTGGTTCCAGTACAAGATGAGTCCGGTATAAGGTGAGTCCAGTTGGTGATCAAAGGTTCCAGGGTGAGTCCAGCCTATACTCTAACAGTGTGTTTTAAAATATCGGGATCGACATGTGAACGGCTGTAGGTAATACGGCACATCACACACCTGGCCGGGTGTGAGATGGCTATCATTCCAGTATAATTTCAAGGGAGTGGTTCCAGTATTTGGGTATGTTCACATGCCTATTCCAATATTTTCCCGCCCAGCAAGTACAAGTGTATCCAGAAAATGACACGAAAAATCGGGATGAGTCCAGCCAAACATAATGATACCAGCAAAAGATTCTAGAGTGATTCCAGTAGGTGGTTCCAGTAGTGATTCCAGAAGGTGATGCCAGTAGTGGTTCCAGAAAATAGAGGCCAGACAGATGGTATGTGTGTCGCATACATGAATCCAAAAATATCCATATGTGTTGTAAGAATCACATAAAACTAACTAGAACTGAAGTACAGTAATTGACAAGTAAATGAAAGAACTATCAGAGAATGTACTCGCTTGCTAACTGAATGTCCAAGACGAAAGTACTGTCCGAGGAGTGGTGTCTGGCTCCTATTAGAACAGCACAAGTCACAACAAGTCCAGAATGGTAATAATATGCACTACAATGCGTTCTACATGAATCTAGGTCAAACTAGACCAAAGTCAACTCTTGGTCTACTCTGGTCAACCCTAGAAGTCAAACTAGGTCAACCAAGTCAAACCTAAGTCAACTAGTCTAATCTAGGTTTAACAAGGCTATTCTAAGTCTAACTAGACTACACAAGTCTAATCTAGGCTCCACACTGACACACAGGCACAACCATAGGCCATAGGCTAAGTGACTAGGCCATAGGCTAAACCAAGTCTAAACCAACCTATGACACACCTACACAAGGCTATACTATATCTAAAATAATATACAATTACAATATTAATATAATCTAAAATAGAAATTTATAACATATAGGTTATCTATATGAAAACCACACCTACATATCTATTAATATATGATATGGTACACACAAGGGCATATAGGTACCCTTAATATCACACATATAAAATATCTCATATATACATATATGAAAAGTGAGAGGGGGACACATGGCTATGTGTCCAAGTGTATGTGTGTGTGTGTATAGACATGTGAGTGTGTGTATGTGTTAGATAGAGGGCGTGTGTGTAAGTGACATGAGACATGTGTGATAGATAAGTGAGGTTGTGTGTCAAATACAAGAGTGAGAGTGACATATATATATACTAGTGTATGTGTGTGTGTCATGAGAGAGTGTGAGATAGTGAAGCATGTGTGTGTATAAGTATGTGTGAGTGATGGTGAGGGACAAACAGTGGCAAAAAGTGAGAATGTGATGAAAAATCAGTGAGAAATGAGTGGGATATGCATGTGTGATAGAGTATGCTAGGCTAGAGTGTCAAAGTATGGTGATACATGAGTGAAGAAAGGGTGTGTGAACTAGTGAGGCATGTATGTGTGTAAGTGAGCATGAAACAGTGAATGGTGTGAGAGAGAATGAGAGTGTGTGAAACTTGGCAATTTACAAAGTGTGGATAAATATATGTGTGAAAACAGTGAAGTGAGTCAATGCAAAATCTGGAAAATATTAGGACACACACCCAATCTCAGTAAAACAGTGCAAACCAGTCCCCTAACTTGAATTTCCAGATTTCTACATTACACAACAGTTCACAACTTGAATTTCCAGATTTCAACATTGCATCAACACAATTCAACAACTCATATGACACATAAATCACTTAACAGTCCCCACTTTACAATTCAGATTTCAGTTTGAACCCTCCCCCTCAAACTAAGTTCAGTAATCACATAAAACCCAAACAAAACAGTTTAAAACAGTCCCTAAAAGAAAATCCCAGAATTTGAGCCCAAACCACATCAATTCAACCCAAATTTCCTCATACACTTAGAACTCATATAGGTACACATATTAGAGATTACAATTCATGAAATAACAGTGAAAAAATGGATCAAATATGAAGACAAAATCGAAATTAAACCTGGACAGAACAGTAACATATTAACAGTTAATGATGTATCAGAATAAAATTGGGAAATGGAGAATTAACAATGAAAATTAAATTAAGACACAAATTTTAGGGTTGGTAAAGTATAATCATAATGTATACATGCTATGTGAAGTTTTTGTGTCCACAAAAGTGGACACAAATGTGTCCAATCACAGAAAACCCAATAACAGCAACCAAAGGACACAGTGTGCACAATCCTCGTGTACGTGTTCACGTCGTCTGTGCACACGACACAAAATGACACAACCCACGAGATTGTGTCCACGTGTCAACCTAGACTAGGGCTAGGGATAGGACACCCTGCCACGTGTCCACAACACGTGTATGAGACATGGGACACGCGTGTCAGTGGCCAAAAAGTCAGCCGACTGTGCAGTGCACAGATCGCTGCACGCGTTCGTGCGTGTCCGACACGACATGTGGTGCTCTAAAAATTGGGGAGCCCCATGTCAATGTCAGCCCCTAGCTACACATCAAATTTGGCATGTCGAGGAGCCGTATCCGTGTCGCAATCACGCCCGAACAGCAGGGCATGCACAGTGCCTGTGCACGCACGCGCGCGACCACGTGTTCGCATATCCGTGTGGACTGGACACGACACTAAGACACCACAAAAACTCCAGAAATGTGTAAGCGAGGCCAAACCCTAATTTCCTATTCAAACAGAATCCAAAAATTCACACGAAATGCCCATTGAGGCATTTCAACAAACACATTCAAACATGACACTGATACGTGTCGAGTTAGGACACGAATGGACACAAATTTTTAGGGTTTCCTATTCCTACAGTTAGGTTAGGTCTAGGGTTCCCTAATAATGCAAAAATTTTAGGATTCTAAGGTGTGGAAATGAATTTACCTATGAGTGTCAAAAGCCTCAAAAAGCTCCACAAGGAGGTCCTCCTCTTGATGGCCAAACTCTACCAATGTGCTCCAAATATGAGAATACTTGATACCAACAGCAAGTAGATAGAAATTAGAACCTATTGCATATGATTTGAAGAAAAATGGAGTTGAAATGGATTTTCTATGATTTTAGAAAGATGGAGACTCACCTCTTCCAAAACTTGCACAAATCCCAATGGAGGCTAGCCCTAAATTCTAGGAGGGGATTAAATAGGGGGAAAGGATCAATAGTGGCTGCCATGGGCTGATTATAATTAGGGTTAGCTACATGGTGTGGGCCTATGGGCTTTAAGTCTCAAGTTATTAGTCATGACTTATGAAGTTATAAGCCATTTTAGCCTAATCAACTCCAAAACTCTCCAAACAAGTTCTAATGACTTAAACCTCACTAAATTAGGTCAAACCAAGTTTACTTAACCTAACCAAGTGGTCTTAACCTAGGTTAGTCACTAGGTTAGTCTACCAAGGTCATTGCTAGTCAAGTCAACCTAGTCAACCCTCATTCAAACAATTCCAAAATAATTTCTAAAAAATTCCCATAAATTCAAATAAATTATAATAAATCCAAATAACCCTAAAAATATTAAAAATATCCTAATCACATGGCTAGGCTCTAGGGTAGACAGTCTCTACTATTCACTACAAAACACAAAAAATCACAAGTCATGAATTTAAATAGTTTAAAAATAATTAAAAATCACTAAAAATCATAATATGAAATAAATATCCTTAAATAATAATTATAATAACAAAATTTCAAAATTACCCTTTTCTGGAAAATTGGGTGTTACATAAATAAGTCTCAACTAACAATCGAAATAATCTGATTCAAACTAAAATCTATAAAGTACTAAGCTATAACTAAGTACACTCTACCGGACTATATCCTCCTCTGGCTCCAATGTGCCACCCTCGTAGGCCTCATAGAAGGTGGGACAGTCATCTTTATCATTTATAAAATTTTATCAACATATCCAGTCAGGATTGGAATGAACACATCTCATCTAGAAATCCCAAGTAAATAACATGTACTATAAAATAGTTATAGATAGTTATATTGATGAACATGGTAAGATAGACAAAAATCTGTGGGAACAAGTAAATGAAAAGAACTACTATATCAAGATTGAACATAATGGTGAACTGAATGTATAAAGCTATAATAGACAATGTGTTTTGGAATACCAGTTGGATATGTGATCGGCCTGGGATATTCAATGACTTACACTAAGGAAAGCTAGCTCAAACATACGTGCAATATATGCTTAGCTAGTAGCCGATGATTTATACTATTAGTAGATAGTTCTTGATCACAAATCTAACTAGTATTACCCCCGCCCCAACTGATACGATGGATCCAACCATGACACGTTACTAGCCAATGTTATTCAATATTATCCAATATTAGCCAATGTTATTCAATGTTATTCAATATTATTCAATGTTATTCAATGTTATCCAATACCAATAAGAACAGTATTCGATATCATCGATGATGTAAGGTAACATCTCATGACTGAAGATCCAATGACAATACCAATCCGTGTACAATTGTGCCAAGAATCATAGTAGACATCCAATAGAACTAACTAGAACTGAAGTACAGTAATAACCAAGTAAATGAAAGAACTATCAGAAAATATACTCGCCTGATACCCTGAATGACTGATATGAATAAATGTCCAAACTGCTGTCACAGAGTCCTAATTAGAGCAACACATGTTATAAAGAGTTCAATTTGAAATGATAGAAATTTACAATGTAATCTACATATTTCTAAGTCAATCTAGGTCAAAGTCAACTCTGGTCCAACTTGGGTTAAACTAGGAGTCAAGGTCAAGCTTCTAGGGTTTGGTCAAACTTAGATTAGTGGTCAACATCTATGATACTTAGGATATATTAATATATATCCTTACCTATATAGTACCACCCTAACACATACAAATAGATATCATATATCAAGTATATACATATTCTCACTATGAACCATAACCTATATCTATATACTCTCATAATCTATATAGATACTATATAACCAAAAAAAAATATAACTATCTATATAACTCTTCCATAATCTAACATCACCTACTCAAATTCAAACACTTAGACACTAACCCACTAACACTAGGATATCATATCAACCTTGGTCATATTGGCATCCCAATACCAATACCTTGGTTGGAATTCAATACCTTAACTTGGGTAAACCTATACCTTACATTGATATCTTGATACCTTACCTTGGTACCTTGATATCATACCTTGGTCATAAGGTAAACTAATCATTTACCTTCAAGGTAAAGACGTAATTCATATTTACCTTAAGATACTAACTTGGTATCATGAGATACCAAAAAACTCCTCAAATATCTAATTAATAACTATCTAATATACTGACATAACATC
>JANAVB010034861.1:0-28842 GCA_029216955.1 Iris pallida | reverse complement strand
CTGGCACACATCAAAATCACAAGTCTGACTTAAAGTAGTTTTTAAATAGTTTAAAAATAATTAAAATCACCAATATTCATAATGTGAAACAATTATCAATAAATAATAATTACAAAATTTCAAAATTACTCTCATCTGGAAAACTGGGTGTTACAATCCTACCCCCCTAGAAAAATTTCGCCCTCAAATTTAAGTCGTCGTACTCCTAGTCAAACCACCCACAATCAAAGTCTCTAAGCAATTTCTAACTCATACAATTTGAAGAATAATATAGAGTCATGGTCAACCATAGCAGTTGAAGGTCTCATCTAGATGGACTAGTCATATTAGATTAAAATAGTCTCATGGTATCAATATGCAAGCAATATATGCTGGAAAGATAAAGAAGCAACAAATCATTAAGGTGTAGGATAGTCTATCATCCTATATAAAACTGGTAAGGACAATTAGGAATTAATTATGAAGGGTTACCATTCCAAAGATTATCAAAATCGAAAGTTTAAGGCATGAATGTCAATAGCATTGAAATCCAATAACACAATATATATAAAAGATTTAGTCCCTGTACGATCTAAGTTGATCAATTTTAGGATAATCGAAGTTTAGGCAAGATGGACGAGGCCATTGAAGTCTGAGCACGAGTATCCAAGATTTGATATCCATGTCATATTGAATTAATTCAATTGAATAAGACTCCAAACACTGGATGATAAGGAGGATGACCCGGTCGATTGGTCACGATTAAGGAATTAGAATTTAAAGGATGATGCAAGGATATAGAAATAAGTCAATTTCCTCCTTTGGATAGGGAAACTAAACGTGATACCTTGGGTTGATCTATCAAGTACAGTGCCTTTTCTTCTGAAATATGTGAAAGGCAAAACAATAAAAGTTCAAAGACGATGCTATTAAGTACAATACGTGGTTCAAGGACGATGGAAATAATTCAAAAGAGAATTGCCAAAGCTGTCGTGGACGAGACACTAGGGCAAATTTAACTATGTCTCCCTCCACATAGAATAATATATGAAAAGCGAACCAAAGTGCAATAGGTTGATGAGACCATCATGCACTGGTTCTGATTAGACAATATGTTAGTGGGTGCCAGCCTCCAATAAAATATGTCATGATCAAGCTCGAAAAAGATAAGCTTGCAAAACTGGTGCTAAATTAGCAACATAAGATAGACAAAATATAAGTGAGGATAATGATGAAGGAAGTTAATAGTCTATGATCCTTTAAACATCAAGGAGTGAGGGTGAATCAAAACAAGAGGAAAAAGGATTTTCAAATCGAAGTTCATAATGAGATTCTCAAGGGTCGTCCAGAATCTCTCAAGTAGTCCTAACTGTGATTGAGTAACCTCTCTGCTACAGCCTATTCCTTAGTTCCTATCGCAGGCTGTAGTGATACTCTAGTTCGAATACCACTATATAAACTCGACCTGTATGGGCCACCACTAAAAACGTGTCACGAGCCGCACCCACTATGAGGGTACGAGTGCGTAACAACGCCCAGCCTACGCCGCAGTGTCGACGGTAGAACGCTGTTCTATGTCACTATCTAACCAGCAACTCACACAATTATATAATATACTTGTAAAATCTCAACTCCGAACGGAGGACAAGTATAGATATAATATAATCTCAATCATAGTCTAAGCACGATATGATAATACAGAAGATTATAACTAAGACTGAAAACAACAATAAACCAACTACTAAATAATATAATCTCTAACAATCTCAAACAACATGTCTCAACTTGCTTACAATTCAAGTTCTAAAACATGAAATCTAAACCAAGTCACTAGCTAATCTTCCGATCACTCCTGATTGTCGGGGCCAAAGGAAGCTAAGCCGTCTCCTGGTCCATAATAAGTAGGGCAAGTATCCTCAGGGCAATCATCTGTAAAATTTCAACAGGTTCAGTTAGGACAGGAACGAGCACAATCTCATCTAGAAAACCCAAGTAAATGGTAAAGAACTATAAAGCAGTTATAGACAGTTGTATTGATGAACATAGCAGTTTATATTCAGGTGATGGTATAGAAAGACATGTAAAGTACAAGGAAAGTAAGGTAACTAACAAGAGAAGAATTATGGCAATAAAGACTGTAAATAGAAACTAGCTGAACCAGGGTAACATGATATAAGTCCAGACAGTAAATGTAGACAAGTGTAACTCCAATGTAAGTCCAGTATAAGACGAATCTACTACAAGATGAATCCAGTACGGGACGATTCCAGTCATAGTGATCAATGATTCCAGGGTGAGTCCTGCCTATACTCTAACAGTGTGTTTTAAAATACCGAGATCGACAAGTAAACGGCTGTAGGTAATACGGCACATCATACGCCTGTCCGGGTGTGACATGGCTATCATTCCAGTAGATTCCAGTCGATTCCAGTTGGGAGATTCCAAATTGGGGTATGTCTACATGTCTTACTCAAGTATTTCTTCTCCCAGTAAGTACAAGTGATTCCAGAATATGATACGAGAATCGAGATGAGTCCAGCCAAAATGATGATACCAGCAAGTGATTCTAGGATAATTTCAGTAGGTGATTCCAGTAATAGAAGCCAGACATGATGATACCAGTAATAGAGGCCAAACAATATGGTATGTGTGTCGCATACATGAATCCAGAAATATCTATACGTGTGGTAATAGAGAATCATATACAACTGACTAGAACTGAAGTACAGTAATTGACAAATAAATGAGAGAACAATCAGAGAATGTACTCGCCTGTACTCTGAAAAGAGTAGTATAATATCAGATGTCTGCAACAGAGTCACAATGTCCTAAATAGAGAAATATAGGTTATAATGTGTTTAAAATAAGATAGATGATGTTTACGATGCAATCTACATGACTTTTAGGTCAATCTAGGTCAAAGTCAAACTTGGGTCAACCATAGTCAATTACACTAGTCAAACTAGGTCAACTAGGCCAATCTTAGTCCAATCAAGTCTTACTAGGCCTAACCATGTCTAGACTAGCATCCAAGCACAATCACAAGGTTACAAAGCAACACATATTCATATATATGCATATATCATATATATACACATAGGCTAAGGTATTTATACATGCATTTATACATCATCATTCATTCATGCATATACATTTATTCATACATTACCTTTATTGATGCTTATTCATATCATCATGCATCTATACATATATACCCTCATGCATTTATTCAACAACCTCATTAACTAGCATGTTTGCCTATCATTATGAAGTCAACATGCATACATACAAGGGTGTGGTAGGTTGCATATGTGTGTAATAAATATGGGACTGTTCTCATATTGTGAGTGTGGGAGTGTCAAGTTGGTTCTCATCCCAATAGGGAAACAATGCTAATTTCAGCTATGGGGGTGTGTGTGTTGAGAGTTTAAGGTAGTGTATATGAGGGTGAAGTGATATGTGAGGGTGTATAACATATGAGTGCTAATCTGCAAGCTAACAGTGAGGGATATACGGAAAAAAAACTGTAAACAAACTCATCAAGATTTAGTTTTCTATCAACAATGACCAATGACAGTTAACTCAAGACTCTCCAACCACATACAAAATCCCATTTAACAATTGGGTCCTAAATTCTAACACAACACAAACCAACACTCTAGTAATGGCTAACACAAAGTATTCATGAATCAATCCTGAAATTGAACATCAACTCAGATTCAAAGAAGAGGAAATTAATCCAGAATATCCATTTAGGGACTGGAATTCAGTCCACAAGCCCAATCTAATTTGAAGCCCTTACCAATCAATCTTAAAATAACATGAACTATCCATGGAAGATAACCAATGCTAAGGAAATTAACATGGAATGCAACATAAATCTTAGTTTAGAACAGGGAATGAAAATCAGAACTTAAACAGGAAAAATTTGTTTAAATCAGGGATTAATGTTAGAAATCTAATTTCAGGAAAACATGTGTAACAGTCTAGTCAAAGCAGTCCAACCCAAATTCGAAATCTCATTACTCTAGTGCAAAACCAACCTAACATGTAATACCAAACTTAGCAGGAACTAACATGTGTGCACATGAATCCAACATGAGAATTAAACACTAAGATTCAGTTTTACAAAAGGGATTTATATTCAGAAAAATAGGAAATCAGTGAATGGTATCAGTCCACTCTTCATTCGAATTGAAACAAAAATATATCGAAACCCAAACTCATGTGTGTACATCCTAGCAGCAACTAATACATAAGTGTAAGGAATCAATTTGGCAATTAAACATCAAATTTTGGTTTGAAATACAGAACTCAACCTCAGAAATTTACGATAACAGTATACGTATCAATGATCAATAGAAAATGTAAATCGAAGGCTAATTAACAGTTAATAGCCTGATTTAAAGGTTGGTAGGTGTTAGTGCACATGTGTAGGTGTTACATAAGTCGTGTCGTGTCCACAAAAGTGGACACGACGTGTCCAAAACACTAACTACACAGAATATGAAAACACAGCACATGCAGCCTCGTGCAGAGGTGCCAAGCTCTCGTGGACACGACTCACTACAATAGACACTTCGTGCATATGTCTAAGTATTCGTCAGGCCTAGAAGAGTGTGTCCCACAGCCTGTACAGTGTCCATGTGGATCGTGTCATGTGCACGAGACGCGTATCCGACGCGATTCTCGCGCGCGCTCGTGTCAGGCTACGACCAATACGAGTCAATTTTCTTCGTACACACTAAACGAGAACCAATGAAACTTTGTAGGTGTCGTGTTAGTCACTAGGAGACTGTGTCCACCAAATTTTGTGACCTGAGTCACCGTGTCGTGTCCGCAATAGCACCCGAGCAGCAGGACAGCGCACCGGGGCCTCGTGCATGCGTGTGTGTCTAAATTTGGACACGAATGTGTCCAAAAATGTGCTCAGTAGGACATGAATGCAATAAACATATATAAAGCAACATTCCCATTCAATCACTTTTCAAAAACAGCAATTTATTTCCCTTTGAGGCATTTAAACAAACACATGAATACATAGACCGATACGTGTCCGATACGGACACCAAACGGACACGAAAACCATCCAAATTTTGGGGACAGCTAGGGGTCTCCTAGATCTAGCCCTAAATGCAAAGAAAACAGAAATTTAAATCAATTTGGGGAGTTTTACCTATAGGTACAAAAAGCATAAAAAAGCTCCAAATGGGGGATATTTTTCTTGATGGCCAAATGCTCCAAATGAACCCAAAACTGAGATTAACATCCAGAAATAATAAACATACAGAAATTAGGTCCTAATGCAAAACACTAGGATTAAAAAGAAATTAAAATAAATTTATGGAGATTTTTGGAAGGAAAAAAATACCTTTTCTTTCTCCAAGTGTTGGAATGATACAAAAGGGGCAAGAACTCAATAAGGAGTATATTTATAGGGAGGGAAGCCCTAGTGGCTGGTCATAAAGAAAGGAATTAGGGTTAGGGTGTCAAATCATGGGCCATAGGCCAAGTCACAAGTCATTAAGTCCTTAAATCAATAGTCATTTCATTAAACCATAAACCATGAAATAATTTCACTTAACTAATCTTGTCATCCTAAAACTAATATCAAATGACTAAAATAAGTGAACTCAAGCTAGACTAGGGTGACCATAGCTAGGGTTAGCTTTTAGGCTAGTTCACTAGGTCTCAACAAGTCAAGGTCAAACTAGAATTCACCAATTCAATAAATCATCAAATAATTCAAATAAGTCAAAATGACCAAATTACCCTTAGGCTAAAAATGATAATTAAATAATCCTAATGACATGGTTAGGCTCTAGGTCATACAGTATCTAGGGTTTCACTGACAGCACATAAAAATCAAAAGTCATGACCTAAAGTAGTTTTTAAATAGTTTAAAAATTATTAAAAATTATCAATAATCAAAATGTAAAACAATTATCAATAAATAATAATAATAATTACAGAATTTCAAAATTACCCTCATTTGGAAAACTGGGTGTTACATGTTGTTCAAAGTTGATTGGTTTGATCCTATACAAGATCAAGGATGGAAAATTGACAAGCATGGTCTTGTGGATATTAACTACCATCGTCGATACCAAGGATACGAACCATTTATCCTAGCAAGTCAAGCTCAACTCGTATATTTTACAACATATCCTAGACGGAGAACAATGCGGTACGACTGGTGGGCAGTATGCAAGACTAAAGCCAAAAATACCTACGACGTCGACGAAGTGGCTTATCAGGAGGACGAGCTGCCTCTTGTACCAAATACAGTTGATGTCGACTCAGCAGCAGTTCTCCACTCAATATCTACTTGTGTAGAAGAGGTACAATTATCCGAAGGGGAAGACGAAGGAGATGCTAGTGACGATGAGGAGGAAGAGGAAGAGGATGAGGAGGAGGAGGAGGAGGCAAACGAAGAAGATGAATTTTCAGATGATGATTGAGAAACTGTGATTTTGATGTATTTATATTTTTGTAATCTTAAATTATGAACTATGATTATTTCTATTAGTATTCAGATTTTTGAAAACTTAAATTATGAACTCCAATGTATATAGATATTTTTAAACTGTCATTGTATTTATTTATATTTTCAATCATATGTTATTATCAGCATGGCAGGACGACGCGGAGATAGGTCAGGACGAGCCGTGTCCTTAGGTGGGCAGAGAGCTCCGTTACCAGAGGATGGCTCTGGACCATCGTCTGACCCGAGCACTCCATTATACCATACGGTCGCAGGTTCGGGTGGCAGTACACCTGCGACGAGCAGTTCCAGGATTGTTGATCATACTACTTCCCCTAGCTTTCCTACCGCTGACAGCATCATGGCGGGTGGGGAACAGGTGGAGGAGGTAGTCCCTACTCCCGCCCGGGCGGATCCATACCAGAGCGACCCTCCATGCGCACCTCAGGACGAGACGATGATGGAGATTTGGGCCGGCGGTCCTACGAAGTAAGTTAAATGAATATATATATATATATATTATGCATGTCTGTATATCTATATATATTTATTAATACGTCGGTTATCGTTGTATACAGATATCGTCCATCGTCGGCACAAAGAGCGTTGGACTCCTTTCTAAGGTCCAACTATGGGGGTCCGTGGATCAATTACTCGGATGCCTCGGAAGAGAGGAAGGCATTCTGGTTTGCCCACTTTAAGGTAACTAAAGATAGTTAATTTAGTATGATTAATATAATTTTAAGCATTTTTTAGAACTTATTATTTTAATTTATAATTCTTGTAGAGGACTTATTTTTATCCACCACACCGGGTCGAGCAGATTGAGAGGCAGTTTCTTGCCGTCGCCGCCAAGTTGATCTGTGATGCAATTGACGATCAGAAAGCTCGTCAGCGCTCCGGAAAGCCGATTGCTGGTTGGATCACACCTGACCAGTGGACCACGATGAGGGCTCGATTTGAGGAGCCCCGGTACAGAGAGCGGTCGGAGAAGGCGAAGGCGACTAGGACGAGGGACAAAAAGTGGTATAGTGGATCGATTCCTATGACGGAGCATTTCCGTCGTCTGGTATGTAATTTATTACAAAATATAAGATTTTATTGATAGTAGGAGTATATAATATTCTATTTTACTAAAGAATAAAATATAACAAATACGCAGGTAAAGAGGGGTGAGGACGCAAACATGGTGACTGTCTTCCTGGCCACCCATCGGAAGGACGGAAGCTCATCGATGACCGGGCTACTCAGAGCTATGTAAGTACTAATTTAGATTTCGTTAATTTTTAACACAACTTGAAGAATATACAGATAACCACATAGTTAATAATAATTAAATACTTTAGACGTTTATTATAGGCTAATTTAGGTAAGTAGTGTTTTATAGAGATGCACAATGATTTCTAGGAAGAGTTTGTTAGGCTACGTGATGAGCGTGCGAGTGCTAGTGTACCGGCAGAGGGAGGCATTGGTACATCGTAGCCCTCTCCGCCTCAGTCGAAGGATGAGCTCTGGAAGATCGTTGTTGGTGGTCTTCAGAGGGGTACATACTACAGTACGGGGTCCTACGACGCATTTGTTGCGACGCAGGCATCCAGGGCTCCCTCTACCAGTGCGCATTCACAGCCGTCACAGGCCGAGTCATCCCGAGTCGAGGGTACCATTGCCCGCCAGATTGCTGAGCTGCACGACGATATGCTGAAGAGGATTTCTGAGCAGCTAGGATCTCAGGCGCAAGGGGACGCTGCGTCGGTTACCGCACACTTTGACGAGCTCGAGCGCACCGTACGGCACGTACAGGGGATGCAGGAGACCATTCACGACACCGTTACTAGGATAGCGGCTTGCATGGAGCAATGCAGCGCCAGACTGCTAGCCCTAGAGGAGACGCGGACGCACCCATCTCCAGCGATTACACTGCCTCCTTCTTCAGCGGTTACATTGCCTCCTTCTCCAGCGGTTGCATTGCCTCGTCCTTCATCATCGTCGGTGGTTCTTACACCGGAGCAGTATGCTTACCTTCTTTCCAGGAGCAGTGATGCTCCTTCTAATCAGCCATAGTCGACGTATATATATATAGTTGTGAGATGGCCCATTATTGGGTCTTTTATGTGGTTATACATACATTATTCTTCTGTGGAGCATTATGTTTGACAATGTTGTTACAATTTTTCATATATCTGTGTTGATTGATGAGATTGTGTTTCAAACGTATTCGTGATTGTGTGTACCTGTGTTGTTTGATATTGTGTTCGTGATACACACCATCGCTGTTGTGACAAATGCTGTTGGGGATGCTACAAATGCTGTATTTTTTAAAAATTTTCAACATTAGCGACGTTCAGCGACGTCCAGCGACGAAAGCTAACGTCGCTAAGTAAGTATCAAAACGTTGCTAACTGTGATGAATACGGTCGCTGATCGTCACTAAACGTCGCTACATACCATGTCGCTAAACGTCGCTATATGTCGGTACTATAGCGATGTAGAAAAGTCGCAGAACGTCGCCATTTGGCTCTCAAGCCAGGTCAGCATCGATGCATGTCAAGTCGCTCAACGTCGCTAGGTTACGTCGGTAACTGCTATTGTTTTACGTCGTTGGTAGTCGCTGAATTAGCGACGTGTATGCATCGCTAAGTGTCGTCGTAATAGCGACGTATTACAACGTCGTATTGTTTAGTGACTAGGTTAATCGCGACAACGTCTAAATGTCGCTAAATATGTCACTAATTAAAATTAGCGACGTATTTTCCCTATTTAGCGACATCATGAGGCATCGCTGATTTGACAGATTTTAGTAGTGACCCTAATCCCCCGACTTGGAACCGTCCCCTGACAACCCAGACATCCTCACCACACCGCAATGACCCTACTTGGCCGTCTGTACCACCGAACGAATGCCGGACGGCCAGCCATGAACGCGCAGAATCAGAGCAGCGACGGATATAGCAGCAGCAGTCGCCAACAAGCCAAACTTTAAGGGTAATTTTCTCCCTCGTCGCTTAATGTTTATCCGAGCCATAAATTTTTATGAGTAGCCTATATGACCACCTATCAACCCCTTTAATTAGATGTGGTTGGTCTTCCCTGAATAAATTATGGTAATTCCTAATAGTTCACGAAAAGTAGTAGAAAACAGAACACCAAGGCACTGTTGGGAACTGGTTTTGGAATGCGAATATCTGCCAATCCAAATCGGTTTTTTTTGAATATAAATAAACATGTTTGAAGTCAACCAATAGACCTTCTAGACGCTGTTTACGGATCTTAATTTTATTTATTATACATCAAGAAAAGTCTGATTAAAAATCAGTAAAAACTTGTTTAAAACTATTTTTTAAAACATTGAAAACTCTCCGATACGACGTGCGTCCCGTCAAACCTGAAGACGTGGTCGGGAACCGAAAGCATTGAAAGGTGCGTATCGACTTCACTGATGTGTGGACTTTGACGGAATTCAAATTGGTTGCGTGTGCGCGACAAATTTGATGCGTATCAATCAAAATTTATCGTATCGTCTTTCCAAAATTCTTCAATTACTTTGTGCACGTTCGTCAAATCGAGACAAAACTTGCTCCAGCAAGACCGTATCAATTTTCTGGTCCTGTATGCTAAGTTTGGTCCGGATCTGAGATAGTTGACCGGATCGCCGTTTTGCGGGCCCCACGATCCAACTCAACGGGCGAATTTGTGCACGGCTCATCGGAATCTAAAATTGGACATAGCGTTGGATTCGTCCCGTCAAAACGAATCCATAGACATGTAGTTTGACGACTTTAGGGAACATTGACTCTGGCACGCTTTTCGATGCAAAGCGGGTCCAACGGTGGATACCGTTTTGACCCAAAATTATCGTTTTACCCTTGTATCCAAAATTGGACTTATGGGTAATCTATTTTTGCTATTTTGCTTATTCCAGGAATGTTGGCAATGTCTGTTTCAGCATCCGAGGGCAGTTGCAGGAGTTCAGCTTTCGCGAACATTTGATCTGACAAATTATTTGGACGTGGTTGAGTCTACACCAGGCAAGTATACCTTGCCTACTTGTACAATTTGTTTTCATGCAATTTCTATATTTTTATTTTTTTCTAGTTATATTTCATTATCTGTTATTCGTGTTCATATTACAGTCACTTTTTTATTTTACGTACACATTCCTTATTTAGTCATCTTATGCCACCCTTGTTCTATGTGAGCCTTCTGATAATATTGACTAGTCTTCTACCTTCGCCCTTGAGCTTGATTTGACTTGACCTGTAGTTGCGATTGATTTCTAGACAATGGCCCTCTTATATCTAGGACTGGGAGCGTCCAATGGCGTTACGGTATTAGAGACTTCTTATCGACCTGTTATCCCGTCTCTAGTACTGGGAGTGTCCCATGGAATTACGGTAGTAGAGACTCACCTTTTGTCTCGAGGTTGGAAGCATCCCATGGCGTCACGATATTGAAACGTCCTTATTGATCATTGTCTATTTTACTTTCTTTTTGCATGTTATTCACTATACAGTAGGTTTGTATATTATGTATCTTGCTAGTCCCCTGAGGAACTGGTTATCTCTCCAAGCTTGGTTAGAGAGGAGGACTCCCTGGAGGTATACGGTTCTGGAGTTGAGGCAGGTGACGTACCTTCGCGAGAGGATGAGATAGTGGCTGAAGACTTCTCTTGAGACATGTCTCTTTTAGACTTGATACTTTATTTTCTTCCTTTTTCAGTGGACATGTAGTTGATTATTTATTTCTATATACTGAGATTTCGGGATGTCTTACCCTCACATTTATTATTTCTATTCATGTTGGACAGATCTTTCTCTTTAGTATTATTTTATTGTACTTGATATGTCGTGTCGTATTTTCTGTGTGTATGAGATTAGCTGTGACTTGTGACTTGTATTGTATTGCTAGGTTGTTTTTATGTTTTACAGCTTAAGCAATTCGCTAATGGACTTATTTTGAGATTTTGCCCATTGGTGAAGTGTTGTTGGCATGTACCGTATCCTAGTCCTATACGTATTTTGGGACTGGGGCGTTACATATTTTTGTGGTGGCCCATGCAGGTCTATGTTAATCACTTCAGTTATGTTACTGTACCGACGTGAGCCTACGAATAGGATAGAAAAGACCCTTAGGATCTCATCCACATCTTTATATAGTTTTACGTCCTTGAACTCTATATTTCGACTTCTAAATTATTTCCTTGACATGCATCCTGCTTGATATCAATTTTTCTTTAAGCTTATAAGTTTCGTTTGAGTATAATGAAATGGACCTGCAAGCCAGTGACGAGAACCCCGTCGTCACCCCGCCGTGTGCTATAGTGACTCATGTCGACATGACCCCGCCACCGGTTGGAGGTTCTTCTACCCAACTAGACGATCCAGCAGCTTCGTACCCATCGAGGGTAAGGAGAGACGATATCCCATCCATGCCAGCACTGCCACCGATGCCACCGACTATGTTTCCCTAGCTTGGACAGACAATGGATTCCCAACAGCTTTTCCAGACCATCTACTTGATGATGAAAGTGCAACAACAAATTCAGTTAGAAGCCCAACAGAGACAGACGGAGCACATCGACGATCGCATCGTGTCAGCAGTAGAGAGAGCCACTCCACCAGTTCTATAGACGACGACGGAAACCATCGCAAACTTTCTTCAGTTGAAGCTAGAGAAGTTCTCGGACAAGGAGGAGCCCACCGAAGTTCATGAATGGCTCACTAGCATTGAGCAGCAATTGGAGGCAGCCGAGTTACCAAGAGATCGATGGATGATTACCGTCAGGATGGAGCTGACCGGCAATGCGCACCACTGGTGGCTTACGGAGGAGAAAAGACCTGGGCAGGATAAGGTCACTCGGGAGGAGTTCTCCAAACTCTTCCAAGAGATGTTTATCCTTGCCACTTTTAAGGCAGAGCTTCGAAGAAAATTCTTGCACCTCAAGCAAGGCAGCAGGACCGTGGAAGAATACAACGCCGAGTTTCTACGACTGAGCCGCTTCGCGCCTACTTTGATCCAGACTGAAGAAGCGAAGGCCGAAAAATTCTACGAAGGACTGAGCTACCGACTGCAGGAGCTTATTGGAGCCGCTGCACCTACCACTTACTCTGGGGTACTTACCACATCATGACGTTTAGAGCGAGTCCATCAAAAGAGAACTAGCAAGAAGCGACCGCAGCCAGCGACACCATCAGCAAAAGCGTTATCAGGAGGACTTGAAAGACGCGTCATCGTACACCAGCAACCAAAAGCAGTCCTATATCCAAATCTAGAACTGCCAACTTGTGAGTTTTGTGGAAGAAGAGGACATCTTAAAAGAGACTATCACCGAAGACTAAACCAATGCTTGAATTGTGGATCCACCCAGCATTTTGCACGGGACTGTCTGAATCCACGACCCGGGATGCAACCATCGCAACAACCAACTCAACCCGCAGCACAAGGAGGAAATCCACGAGATCCAATTCCCAACCAGGCAACACAGTTTGAGCGGGCGAGACAACAGACGAAAGCACCTCGACAAGGGCAGGCCTTTGTTATGAATATTGAAGACGGTACGACAACACAAGGAGCAAGAGAAGGTAACAACTTACGGCTTTTATGATAATGATAGAGAGTAGAATATTAGTTATGCTTGCTTGTTACATGACTGCATAGGAATAACAATAGAAATAAAATACACTTTAGAGACATGTTAGAACCATGGACATATTTATCCTTAACTGTAGTGAGTTATTTTAATTTCGAGGATGAAATTCTTTTATGGTGGGTAGGATGTAAAACCCCTAAAATTTTGGAATTTTTTATTATTTATTTGAACTAAATGAGAAATTTTGGAATTTTCTAAGTATTTTTAATTTAATTATTATTATTATAGATGACCTTAGCCATGATTGAGTTTTGGAGTACAAGATGACTAAGAATTGTGGTACGGAGAGTATAGTCAAGTGCCTGGACAAGTGTTTTAGCCACGGTAGGGAAGGCCGAGCCATAGGTGTGTTCTAACTAGAAAAACCAGGCTAAGTTGCGACTTAACCCCCACCGATGATTGATTTACTTATTTATGAGAATATTGACTTTTAAGCGACCCGGTTGAACCAATTTAGTCCGGACTTGACCCGAACCCAAATAAGCTCATGTAGGCATTTAGTGTACGCCATGTAGACATATTTTATGCGTGTACAAATATTTCTTATTTTTAGGAATTGACGACTAATTTCTAAATATTTATTATATGTTAATTATGGGTATCATTATTATTAAATAGCCTTTTAGAATATTGTACAATTTAATGGAGCCAAACAAGGAGTGTATAGGTTATGTTCACCAAACACTACTATTGGTTTATTTTTAGTTATTATTATTATTATTATTATTATTATTATTATTATAATTGTTGTTGTTGTTGTTGTTGTTGTTGTTGTTGTTAATATTAAAAAAATCATTATTATTATTGGTTGTATTTTCCTTGTTAAAGAAATATATCTATATATGTAAATATTTCCATAAATAGGCATACACTATGAATAGATGATATTAAGATTTTTTTTTTGATTTGATTTATGGAGTATTATACATATTAAGATATATGTGTATATATAGTTAATATATATAAATATATTTATAACTAGATATAGCTATAAAAAAAGAGTTCTAATACTGTTCCGATTCGGGAACAATATATACATACACCCGATCAAACCGAGCCCCTAACTATATATAAATAGTTATAACGAGATAGAGGGAGAGGAGTTGAAAGAATCGAAACCCTAACCCCCCAACTTAGAACCGTCCCCTGACAACCCAGACATCCTCACCACACCCCGGTGACCCTACTTGGCCGCCTGTACCACCGGACGAACGCGGGACGGCCAGCCACGAACGCGCGGAAATAGAGCAGCCACGGATATAGCAGCAGCAACAGCCGCCAACAAGCCAAACTTCGCGGATAATTTTCTCCCTCGTCACTTAATGTTTATCCGACCCATAAATTTCTATGAGTAGCCTATATGACCACCTATCAACCCCTTTAATTAGATGTGGTTGGTATTCCCTGAATAAATTATGGTAATTCCTGAAAGTTCATAAAAAGTAGTAGAAAACAGAACACCAAGGCACTATTGGGAACTAGTTTTGGAAGGCAAATATCTGCCAATCCAAATCAGTTTTTTCAAAATATAAATAAACATGTTTGAAGACAACCTGTAGACCTTCTAGACGCTGTTTACGGATCTTAATTTCATTTATTATACATCAAGCAAAGTCTGATTAAAAATCAGTAAAAACTTGTTATAACTAGTTTTAAAAACATTACCGGGCAATGGGGTCGCGAACCAAAAGTATCGAAAGGTGTGTATCGACTTTGTGGATGTGTGGGCTTTGACGGAATTCAAATTGGTTGCGTGTGCGCGACAAATTTGATGCGTATCCGTCAAAATTTACCGTATCGGCCTTTTCGAAATTTTCCAATTACTTTGTGCACGTTCGTCAAATCGAGACGAAACTTACGCCAGCAGGACTGTATCATTTTTCTGGTCCTGTATGCCAAGTTTGGTCCGGATCTGAGATAGTTGACCGGATCGCTGTTTTGCGGGCCCCACGATCCAACTTAACGGGCGAATTTGTGCACAGCTTATCGAAATCCAAAATTGGACATACTGTTGGGTTCGTCTCGTCAAAACAAATTCGTAGACATGTAGTTTGATGACTTTAGGGACCATTAACTCTGGCACATTTTTTGGTACAAAGCGGGTCTAATGGCGGACACCGTTTTGACCCAAAATTACCGTTTTGTTGCTGTTTCCAGAATTGGACTTATGGGTAGTCTATTCTTGCTATTTTGCTTATTTCGAGAATATTGGCAATGTCTGTTTAAGCATTCGAGGAAAGTTGCAAGAGTTCAGCTTTCGCAGACATTTGATCTGACAGGTTATTTAGACGTGGTTGAGTCTACACCAGGCAAGTATACCTTGCCTACTTGTACAATTTATTTTTATGCATTTTCTATACTGTTATTTCTTTCCAGTTATATTTTATTATCTGTTATTCATGTTGATATTACAGTCACTTTCTTATTTTACGTACACGTTCCTTATTTAGTCATCTTATGCCACCCTTGTTCCATGTGAGCCTTCTAACGATATTGACTAGTCTTCTACCTTCCCCCTTGAGCTTGATTTGACTTGAACTGTAGTTGTGATTGATTGCTAGACAATGGCCTTGTTATCTATAGGACTGGGAGCGTCCAGTGGCGTTACGGTATTAGAGACTTCTTATCGACCTATTATCACGTCTCTAGGACCGGGAGCGTCCTATGGCATTACGGTATTAGAGACTCACCTTTTGTCTCGAGGTCGGGAGCGTCCCATGGCGTTATGATATTAAGACGTCCTTATTTATCATTGTCTATTTTACTTTCTTTCTACTTGTTATTCACTGTACAGTAGGCTTGTATATTATGTATATTGCTAGTCCCCTGAGGATCTGGTTATCTCTCCAGGCTTGGTTAGAGAGGAGGACTTCCCGGAGGTATACGGTTCTAGAGTCGAGGCAAGTGACGTACCTTCGCAGGAGGACGGGATAGTAGCTGAAGTCTTCTCTTGAGAAATGTCTCTTTTAGACTTGATACTTTATTTTCTTTATTTTTCAGTGGACATTTAGTTGATTATTTATTTCTTTATACTGTAATTTTGGGATGTCTTACCCACACAATTATTATATCTATTCATGTTGGACAGATCTTTCTCTTTAGTATTATTTTATTGGACTTGATATATTGTGTCATATTTTCTGTGTGGATGAGATTAGCTGTGGCCTGTGACTTGTATTATATTGCTGGGTTGTTATTATGATTTATAGCTTAAGCATTTCGCTAATGGGCTTATTTTGAGATTTGGCCCGTTGGTGAAGTGTTGCTGGCATGTACCGTATCCTAGTCCTCTACATATTTTGGGACTGGGGCGTTACACCCTCTACGCGCATGCCACTAGTGTGCCACTCAATAGAGGCCTCGTGTGCTACTTAAAACACAAAAGTCACGGAAGGCGCATCTCATGACTTACAGAACCTATTCTACCAACCCGACGGGAAATTTGTCCAACCACTTGGATTTGAACCTATTCTACATTACTCTAACCTAATAGGGATGGTTTAAAATTCTAGGAAATTTTGTCCTGCCACTATAGATTAAAATATAAAGTTCATACAATCAAAGATTGAAGTCCAATTAGGGAACCTATTGAGACTCAGTTAAACCCATCATAGCCTATCGCCATATTGGGACTATTAAACCGAACTTGATGAAATAGGCCCTCACTCCTTTTATGTAGGCCCCACCTCTCGGCTCACTAATTCTCCTTCCATATATTTTGTAACTGTATCTCTTCGTAGCCAAAGTTATGCATATCTCGGTACCAACTTGATTCCAGATATACTTGACCAAGACCTCTCATACAGTCTTGACCAAACATAGTTAATATATGAGCCATATTAAATAGATAATACCTAGACTTCCTATAGAGTCCGTGACTATGATTGGAAATACCTCATACCTCCATATACCTACTTAAAATTTGACCTTCTTTGAAGTCCTATTACTTTGCTTTTCCCGATTAACCAACTTCTATAAGATGGGTAGAACATTGAACTTATTATACTCTACCTCTCAGAATAGGATTACAATCGTGACCGTTCTTCCGTCTTTATGGAATTTATGAAACGATCTTTTATTTTGTATTTTATATCCTTTTGTTCGTGCATTTAGATAACTACGGTAACATATTGCAACCTAAATTCTTCAAGTCAATCATAGAATCATTTTTGTTTAAATCAAGAGTGAAATTTTTGAGGCAAATAGATTGCAAGCCTCTCTAAGAAGCATAAAATTTTGGAATTAGCAAGTGATTGCAAAAGATTGGTTCCAATTAGACTAATAATTCAATTTTTCATAACATCGACCCATATGCGTATCATTTGATACCCTCGACCGTGATTTTGATAATTGAAGCACAATACTAGCCTTTTCCTTTCGACAAAGTTCACACTCACGAACTAGACTAGTCATGCTACTCACATGACATACATGTCCCACACAAACAAACTTTTTAGTGCTCCATTTAAATTACACCACGTGTATGACACATTGTTTCCTCAAAACAAACCAAAAGGACCCAAATTCGATCTATTCGATTTCACCCATGAAAATATTGACCCATTTCCTTAACTAAACTGAATACTCAAGATCTATGCAAGACGTAGCACACCTATGACGTATGCCTTCCAACAAGCAAGTGCATATCTCCTACACAACACCAAACATCAGCCCTCACATATTAGTCGTTATAACTTAGAGTTTTCAAAACATTTGCCTAATCATATTCTATAGCCTGGGTTTTTAATTATCATCGATTCTCATCACTTGGCCATAAATCCTTTTTCCCTATGTTTCAATCTCACTTCTTAGTTTTCCATGTAAGACATATAACGAATCCTTCTGAACCAACACACCTTAGTATATTCAAACAAGAGATCGCTACTAACTTGTCAGAAGCATGACCCCTAGAGTGACAATGTTTGATTGTAGTAACTTTCTTATAGTTGTTATTTACCAAGAATGTCATGGTGTTATCGAGGCTCACTTAGAATCCAAGACTGCGGTCAGAAGTGTCCATTATTCTCGTGCCCCTCCCTAGAAATTGTCCTCCTCAAAGTCTTGTAATGACGACGATCTTTACGGGTGACCAACTTCTATAAGTTGGATAAAGTCTGGACAGAAGCATACCCCATCTTGTAGAATTTGAGGTCAATTGGGATTCCTATGACAACCACCCCTTCATCCTTTCAAAAATTGAGCTACGATTTGACGTACCTACTCTTCCTCCGTAGAAAATCTCGTATTCTTGATATTATGATTATTTTTAATTTCGAGGACGAAATTGTCATAAGTTGGGTAGGATATAAAACCCCTCATAATTTAAAAAGAATATTTAAATTATTTTTGGATTTTATTTAATTCTAATTTATTTTTATCTTATTTATATTATATAAAAGGACTATAGCCATAGTTCAGTTTGAATATGCAAGACGACTAGAAAGTGTGGCATGCCTAGCGTAGTTGGGTGCGTTAAATAGTATGCTAGCCATATTAGGAATGCCATGATCATATTGTTATCTCTTGCATGTTAACCATTCGAATTATGGCAATAATTATATTTTTATTTCACTAATTAGTTAAGAAAGCCTTTATGACTTTTTAGGAGACCCGGTTGCACCAAACCTTCCCAAACCTCTTCCAAGCCAAACCCAACCCTACGTAGGCATGTTGGACATTAGTAAATATTAATAATTACATATTTTTGTATTTAAATTCAGATTTGGATTAAAATTCTATAGATATAATTAATTAGTTCTATATTAGGAAACATCTTTTTAAATCATCAATCCAATCAATTAGCCAACTCACCAAACAACCAAATCATGCCATAGTGGACCCCCCCACCGTAGATTTCGACCAAGCAACCCCCCCATGGACGAATACCACATAGGATAAGAATTCCCACTCCTTTTCATACATGCAACCCAATAAAGCTCATATATATACATCAACTTAGCCCAAACCCTAACCCTAACTTAAATCCTCCTTTATTTACACCTCCATAGCCGACCAAGCCTTCTCCTTTCATAATTTTGATATCACTTCATCCCCCATAGCCTCCATACATCATCTCCTCCATTGCACATCTCTCCATCCTCCACAAAAACTCATCTCCTCCACCATACATCCCCCAAACCCCTCAAAATAAACCCTAAAAACTCCATCTTCTCCATCCAACCATCTATAGCCATTTCCAAACCTTCCATACTCACTAAAAGAGGATTAGCAAGCAAGGATAGCGAGAAAGGTTGAAGCTTTGGCAAGGAGAAGTCGTCACAACCTCTCTAGCAAGGACTTTTGATAAGAAATCATAATCTTTTCATCTCAAATGCTTACTAAAATTCTATAGAAAATATGTTATTAAATATGTAGAAATCATATTTTGATGTTATGTATAATCATCCATAAAGGTTTCATGAAATATAGACGTAATATTCATGTTTCAGTAGGATCAAAATTAACCCCATTGTGAAGGAACTATGAGTTATTTGTGCATATTCTTGAAACTGAATTTTATGTGTGTTCATATACATAAATTAGTATTTTTAAAGTATTTTTCCACAAATTTAGCAACTCAAATCTGGTCGAGAAAAATGAAGGTCGAAACTACCTAATTTCGGGTAACCGGCTGACCTAAAATGTCCCAAACTTGTAGTATAACTCAACCCTTGTATCTATAATATTATTCTGTGAGATAAAGTATTTTATTTTTGTTTAAAATATATTTTTGGTTATTTTAGCAATTTTGAGTCATTAACATGTTTCGGGCAAGTTTCGGGTAGACTAGCCGACTTAATAATCAACCAGTCATAAATGTCTTTAGGAATATTAATTCTAGAATTTCAGAGATAAATCTGTAGAAAATTATTTTAAATATTATTTTTATGATATTTATATGATTTTTAAGTATGTTATTGAAGTAGGGGCTTAACCGACTAATTAAGAGTTAGAAATCCTAAAACTGTGTTTGGATGTCTCGTGGAACCTGTATGTGATTGTATGGGTCTAAATGGTTCCACAAGAGAATGAATAATTTTAACACATTACATTGAATGATTAATTCGTATCTTAAGTTTCGTGAGTGGTGACTTAATCGAGTTAATTAATTATCTAGGAGTGTCGGGTTCCGGAGGCATGGACGCGGGAGCGGCGTTTCATATTCACAACGCGAAATCAGGCAAGATACCTTGCCACCTTACTATGTGACTTAAATATTCTTATTTTCAATTTTTATTTTTAATATTTTATTTGTTGTTATTATCAAACTGTGCGTCCAAGTCACACTTGGGTACAAGCGACTCTTTCGGCTGTTTATCTCGCTTTTATTTATTTCTCTTGTATTGACTTAGTCTAGTGACCACCCATTGATCATGAGGTATTGGTATATCTTATATGGCCTTGACACTTGCTTTACCACGTGTTGTGAGTCACATGGAGGACACTACCTGTGTAGTCGGTTGGCCATCGATACGTATGGAGCGTACGACGGATAGGAGTAACTTCTAATAGAATTGCATGTTAGAAGACTTGGCGGTTACTAGAGGTTCATATCAGTCATGGAGATGATGATACTACGCATTGGATGGGAAGAACAATACCTGACGTATGGGCTTCTTTGTACTTCCCTGATTACCTGTGCGCTCCTCCGGAGATGTAACACCCAGTTTTCCAGATGAGGGTATTTTTGAAATTTTGTAATTATAATTATTATTTATTAATATTTATTTCACATGGTAATTTTTGGTGATTTTTAATTATTTTTAAACTATTTAAAAACTGGTTTAAGTCATGACTTATGATTTTGATGTGCTACTAGTGAAACCTGAGAGACTGCATGACCTAGAGCCTAACCAAGTCATTAGGATGACTTAATTATCATTTTTAGCCTAGGAGTAATTTGATCATTTTGACTTATTTGAATTATTTGGTGATTTGTTGAATTGGTGAATTCTAGGTTGACTTGACTTGTTGAGACTTAGTGAACTAGCCTAGAAGCTAATCCTAGCCATGGTGACCCTAGTCTAACTTAGGTTAATCTACTTTTAGTCATTAGAAACTAATCTTAGAATGAGGGGATTTGGTTTAGCGCATTTAAGTCATGGTTTATGGTTTCATGAAATGGCTTATGACTTCATGACTTGATTAACCATAACTTAAGCCCATGGGCCAATTTAGGAAACCCTAACCCTAATTTTCCACTTTGTGACCAGCTACTTGGGTTCCCCCTTCCCTATAAATATTCTCCTCCATGTTCTTGCCTCTTTTATTAAATTTTTACAAGTTTGAAGAAAGAGGTAAGAGTCTTCTTCCCTAATCCATAACTTCCTCATTTCAACTCCTTTTTGGCTCAAATCTTTTGCATTGGTTTCTAATTGATCCCTACTTTATGTTCATGGAGAGAAATCTCAGGTTTGAATCAATTTGGGGATATCGGCTAGCAAGGAGATTTTCCTCTTTTGAAGCTTTCCTTGGGAATTTCACCAATAGGTAATTGAACCCTAAACTCAGTAATTTCTAGATCTAATTGCATATTTAGGAAGCCCTAGGTGTCCCACAGCTATAGGACTTGGTTTCGTGTCAAGGTGGATTCATTTTGTGTCCGTATCGGACACGTATCAGTTGTACTGCTGTGTATTTGATTAAATGCCACGAAGGGTTTAAAATTTGTATTTTTGAAAAGTGTTTTAAATAGATTTGTTGTATTATATATACATATTGATTTCGTGGTTGACTGAGCACGA
The DNA here is from genome assembly GCA_029216955.1 of Iris pallida. Taxonomy (NCBI): domain Eukaryota; kingdom Viridiplantae; phylum Streptophyta; class Magnoliopsida; order Asparagales; family Iridaceae; genus Iris; species Iris pallida. The sequence continues at coordinate 6,989 of JANAVB010034861.1, read as the reverse complement.
ATTAGTGTCCTTGTCGTGTCCAAATCCGTGTTGGACATGCTGCGCACTGGCTCGGTTCAGTGCCCTGTTGATCGGGGTTGACACAGGACACGACACGAACCTTCAAGTCCTAATTTTTGGTACAGAGGTTGGGGCAACCTCTGCCACCATCCTTCCAAAATTTGGGGTGAGATGGTGGAGTATTTGAGAAGTTATCAATCGCGCACTGAATCGTGTTGTTCCTAACTGCGCGGACTTTCACTCACTGACACAGCTTAAAATCCGACACGACACGTGACGTGCACACGGGACAGGCACTTGGACACGTCCCCATAGTATAGGGGTACACGTGTGCATGGCCACGTGTCACCATGTGGCCTATGTCGTGCACTGGATACACGTGCACGTGTGCACGACGCTGTCGAGTGCACAGTTATTGTGTCTGTGTTTGTGTTGTGTTTAGACATAAATGTGTCCAGTTTCTTGGACACTGGGACACCATGTATTGACACCAGTTGGACACATACTTATCACTTAGTTGATGCTTCACTTCTTCACTTTGGGACACACTCGAACACATGGTTGCACCATATCCTGATACTCTGGGTTCATGGACCCTCTTTCACACATTCACTCTTCTCATCACTGCACACCACATGCCTGACACCATCTGCATATGTCCTTACCTGGACAGACTATATTCTGATGTTTTGATACTGCAATGACACTTCATCAAGTCCTGATACCTTAACACCCTATGACACTCTTCACTGCACATACCACTTCTTATATTTTCCAGTTTGAGTTTTAATTGGGATTTGAATTTTCCTGAGTTTTGTTTGAATGTTAGTTCAGTGAGTAGAGATGTTATGTAGGGTCATGTTGGTGTTGTTTTTTTTAAATCAAGTTTTCAAAGGATATTTTGGTATTCATTGAGGGAGGGAATGGCATTGTGTCTTAGTCCATATTCTGAACTAGTATATCAGTTCATATGAACTGTGCAGATTCATAAAACCTGGGGCTGAGAGATTAGATTAAGGCTGTATAATTGTATATATGTAAGTTGCTATTTGGATTCATTAGGGGAGAGTTGGGATTGATTGAAAACTGAGTTTGTTGATACTTAAAACTGATTTTAGATTTTCAAATGGATATGGGGTTGGGTAATGTTTGGTGAGGCATTTACCTTGCAACACTTGCCCTGTAGCAGCAGGATGAGGCATTAGCAGCTGCATAGGCTTAAGGTAGAGCAGTAGCAGACCCATTTCGTTTGTGTATCAGTCCAATATTGGTCCTATATCACTTGGGTATGTGACAGGCCTTAGGTTTCATCTTTTCAGTCATTTTGAGGATGGTTGGTCCCTATAATACAATTGGTTCAGTTATTTGAGATTAGAGCTCATTTGATTATAGCAGTGAAGTATTAGCAGTCATGCCTCTTGCAGCAACCACATTGCCTTGTTGTTCTTGAATGAGTAAATCTATTTGCCACATTTTTCTATTGTTGCATTTGTTCTAAACATCATGATCTGTCCACTCATTTCACACAGCTATTTTTATCCCCACACACCTTTGAACTGTCATATATATAACTGAACACTGTAGGATGATTTCATGTTTGTAATGACACTTTGTGGGCTATTGAAAAATCTGGAATTGGTTTGATATAAGAATCTGTCATTTGAATGCTTAATTTCCTGAGATTGCACAGCCTTCAGGACCAAGTCGAGCTCCACACATTTATCTGTGACACTCACTGGACACACACACATGGACACCCTACCCCCCCTTAACTGTCATTGGCTATAACTTTCTGGGAACAATCTGAAATGCCTATGGCCATCTCATTGTTCATGCAATGTCACATTAACCCCATATTTCCTGATTTTCCCTGAACGCCACACACACACACATGGACTGAAACCTATCTCTAAACACACCATGCCACATTCCTATTGACTTGGTACACCCTATTACACACTAACCTATCAAAACCTGTCACTAGACACACACACCCTCACATGACACACATACATATGCATTGCCCCTATCTTCTATGTATGTGTATATATATATATATATATATATATATATATATATATATATATATATATATATATATATATATATATAGCTTGTGTGATATATGTAGTATAATATAGATATTTTACATTGTCCGTATAATTAGAATGTATGTATGTATATATATATATATATATATATATATATATATATATATATATATGGGAATTGATATGTGTGTATTGCCTATATGGGTGTAGGGCATATAGTTTAGGTAGCATAGCCTAGGGGGGGTCCTTTGTGTAGTCTTGTGTACATGGAATATATACACATGAGTGTTGGGTAATGTAGACTAGTGTGACTTGAATTGGTGTGTGTTTGCTAGCCTAGGCTTGGTTAGGCCTAGTGAGACTTGACTGGACTAGGATGGACCTAGTTGACTAGAGTGTTGACCTAGTTTGACCTAGACAATTGACCAGGTTTGACTTAGAGTTGACTTTGACCTAGATTGGTCTAGAAAGCATGTAGATTGCATCATAGACTCCATTTATCTTATTTTAAACATATTATAACCTGTACTGCTCTATTTAGGACATTGTGACTCTGGTGCAGACATCTGACATACACCACTCTTTTCAGAGTATCAGGCGAGTACATTCTCTGATAGTTCTCTCATTTACTTGTCAATTACTGTACTTCAGTTCTAGTTAGTTGTATGCGATTCTCTGTTACAACACGTATGGATATTTCTGGATTCATGTATACGACACACATTTATTTTCTGGCCTCTATTACTGGTATCATCATTTCTGGCTTCTATTACTGGAATCACCTGCTGGAATCATTTACTGGAATCATTTACTGGTATCTTCATATTATTGGTTGGACTCATCTTGAATCATTGTGTAGGAATTCTGGATTCACTTGTTGGGAGGAGAAATACTAGGGTAAGACATGTAGACATACCCCATTTCTGGAATCACCCTTTGCTGGAATCATACTGGAATGATAGCCATCTCACACCCGGCCAGGTATACGATGTGTCGGACTACATATAGCCATTTACATGTCGATCTCGATATTTTAAAACACACTGCTAGAGTATAGGCTAGACTCACCCTGGAATCATTGATCACTATAACTGGAATCGTCCCTTACTGGATTCATCTTGTATGAGATTCATCCTGTACTGGACTTACATTAGAGTTACACTGGTCTACATTATTGTCTGGACTTTATATCATATTACCCTGGTTCAGCTAGTTCTATTTTTACAGTCTTCATTACTATGATTCTTCTATTGTTTAGTTATTTTCTTTTCTTGTACTTTATCTGTCTTTCTTATCATCACCTGAATATAAAATGCCATTTTCATCAATACAACTGTCTATAACTGCTTTATAGTTCTCTGTCATTTACTTGGGTTTTCTAGATGAGATGTGCTCATTCCTGTCCTGACTGGACCTGTTGTAAATTTTACAGATGATTGTCCTGAGGACACATGCCCTACATGTTACAGACCAGGAGATGGTTTAGCTACCTTTGGCCCTGACACTCAGGAGTGATCGGGAGTTTAGCTAGTCTGTCTTGTTTTAGTTTTCATTTAGAACTGGTGTTGTATATAGAGATTTGAGACTTGAGATGTAATGAGATTTTGAGTTTGTGTTATTATATTAGTAGTTTTGTTGTCTTCAATTTCTTAGTGATGTTTCTGTGTTATCTTATCGTGCTTAGACTGTGATTGAGTTACACCATATCTTATACTTGTCCTCGTTTGGAGTTGATCATGATGAGTACATTATACTGCATGAGTTGATGGTTAGTTAGAGACTTAGAACAACGTTCTACCACTGACACTGCGGCGTAGGCTGGGCGTTGTTACGTACTCGTACCCTCACAGTGGGTGCGGATCGTGACAGAAGATGCAGGCCCCAGGTGCCCTCTGACGCTTTTTAGAGTGTTATGGACGTAGCCCCTTACACATGATGCCCTCTAACGATCTTTGGACGTTATGGACGTAGGCCCCTGGTACCCTTTACAGGAACTATACCGATCCCATTTACAGTCAGGGCTCATGCGTTGAAGGTTTGTTCTTAACTGCATTTTTACTGTAGAATTGTTAGGCACCCTATTGCATGCATCCCCTTTTACTCTCTATTATATATCCCAGATTATATTGCATGTTCTTTATGTATCTTGTTACATCCCTCTGAGGACCTGGTTATCTCTCCAGGTGTATGCTTTGTGACTTTTTGCATGTGTTCTAGCCAAGGCCATAATCTCTCTATTTCTTCGAGGATGATTGCTCTTGGTTCGTCTTGCCATTTTTCGATCATTTCCTTGATATCTTCTTTCAGTTAAATTGGTTGGTAGTAAATTTGTCTCCGTCCAACTACATGTATAAATAACAAATTTGAGTTGATTATAATATTTTCTTTATTGTTGTGGATGAGATTTATTTATCATGGTTTTACTGCATTTTACATCTTATGTATACATACGGGGTTTCATACATTGGAGTATACTTCGTATATATACAGCTGGCATGTTTACCTACTTAGTCCTATGTATTTTGGGACTGTGGTGTTATATTTCTACCCCTTTTATATACCCTCAATTAGTTGTTTCAATCCCAAAATATAACCCCACATATCCTATAAAAGTTATAGCTTCTCAAACCAAAAAAGCTAAGTCGTAGAATGAGTAGAGAAATGGTTTTTTTGTTCCTTTTTGTTCACAACATCTTTAACCTAACTTGAATCCTGATTTCGTCCATAATGCAGCCTGAATATCGAAAAACAAAAAATAGAAAAGTTGTAGCCCTCTGTCTTAGATTTTTAAATCTCTTTGAAGCACCTTAATTGCTTTTCGGAGGAGAAAGTTATGCCCATTTTGCTTAAATGTGTCAAAATTGTCCAGAATTACAATTTGGCTCCAGTTTGCACATAGTGTCTCCAACTGCATCATAAAGCAAAATATAAATATAATGAGTACCTTTAGTCATAAAATGAGCATAAAATGGTGAACATTAAGGGATAAAAAATAATATTTTATGTTCTTATCAGAAATTGAATCCATTTGGGATACGTATCGCAAGAGTATCGTATACGTGTCTCAAGTGTTCGATTAAATTACCTCTTAGAACTTTTGTTCTTCAATTTCTAAACTAATTATAGATTGGGTAGCCCTATATGTGTAGATTAGTTTGTTGTTGAATGAGTTGATTTCTATGTCCTTGGCCATGTCAAATTGGATACGGGGTTGTGTGCTATTGTACTGCACAACTACAGTAGCTCCCCTGCTACTACTGTGTCTGTGCTCTCTGGATACGATACTTTTTTCTAAGATAGTGGCAGTTTTGGGAAGCCCCAGTGATGGATATCGTGCCTGGGTAGTTTGGCTTCGAGCCATGGAGAGTTCGAGTAGTATTTTTGACCCACAGATTTTAGTTTGGTACAGTCAAACCCTTTTTTGTCTGTGCATTATTTGATACTTGCTACCATGCTTTAACATCACTTGACACCCTATTTTACTCACTCTTTGACACATCTTCACACATGTTTGGACACCTTGCTGTCTTTGACACCTCATATTGACACTTTGACTCACTCACACTTGCTGAAACCCCTTTGACACACTACATCTGTATTGCTGCACATTTGCACAGGCTTTGTGACACCTTGACACATTTGACACTTGTTTCACCCACTGCACCACTTGACACATGTTAGTATGCATACATTCACTGCTCGACTACTGACACTTCACTACACTCAAATCCTTTCACTTGCTTGTATTGCCTTGTTTTGAACACTTGTTGACATGTTTGTACATTCTTGACATTTTATAGCACTTTGACACTTCACTTAACACCCTGCTGACACTTCTCATTTACTCATACTTGTTGCACACCACATGTTGACACCATTCAGACACTTGAGCACTTGGCATCATTCACACTTAATAATGTCCGTACTAGACACTTGCATGCCACTACCCAACTCTGGTACCATGTTCTGCTCTATTCACTTGCTGCACACACTTGGATAGCCTGTAAACAACACACACACTTTGATTCATGTTGACACCATTGGACCACTTTGTCACACAATTAGACACTTGTTCACAGCTAACAGCTGCTATGACACTTACTGATTGACACCATGTTGACACTACCTGTTAATCACTTGGACACTTGGTTGACACACGATCGACACATCCTTTGACACCATGCTGACCCTCACTTGACATTCACTTGACACTATATTACTCGTTGGAGCACACTCCTTAACAGTATACACCCACAAGTTGCACATGCAAACCTGGACATTATTTGCATCTGCACATTTAGTACTGTTCATGTGTACTTGACTACTGCTCTACTATCACATATAGATGTTATATATATGTTAAGATATGGGGGTTATTTGTATCAGTTATGTGGGGTGGCAGAGCCTAGGATGTTCTGTACAGTCTTACCTTGCCTGTGCAGTCGTTAATTTAGAGTTGGTGTGCTTTGGTATCAATTATGTGTGTGGAGAAGAGGGTGTGTGTTCTTAGAGTTGAGTGTTAGTGCCCAGGTGTGTATCATAGCAGTTCAGTCCTAGGAACATTCATGTTTAGTATTAACCCACTTTCACTACATTGTCCTCATTACCTACTTATTGGTACATTAATGTATCAGTTGTATCACTACCTAGACTTGACTTGTCATGCATTTGTCCACTGCCCCAGTGTAGCCCACCTTTATGTAATGCTCCAGTCCCAAAATACTTAGCACTAAGTACGTTGACATGCCAGCTGCATACATACGAAGTATACTCTATATATGGAACATCGTATATATACATAAGCTGTAGAATACAGTAATCCACGATACTAATCTCATCCACAAATAAAGAAGAAAAAATTTATAAATTAACCCATGAATTGTCATTTATAAATCGTTGGGCAGAGACAAATCCACTACCAGAAAGAAAGAATACATA